>PVKS010014517.1:35014-48250 GCA_004027875.1 Aplodontia rufa | reverse complement strand
CCCCCCCCAATTTCCCACCTGTATTTCTCCCTTCCCTTATCCACAATATCTATAAAAAAAGTATTAGGCTGTGTAACATTACACCTTATCTGGATTTAACACATGATAATAGACCACCTTTCTGAATGGCCAGGGTCTAGTTCCAACCTCCACAGATGAGTGGAGACATTTGACCCTTGGTTCTCTGGGTTAAGCTGACTTTACTAAGCATAATTTCTTCCATAGCCATCCATTTACCTTCAAAGGCTGCAATTATTTTTAAAGAGACATTTTGGAGCATGGTTTTGGTCCAAGGTTGACAGGCCTCATCTGGTGATGGCCTTCTTCGGGCAGAGAGTCTCAAGGTGGCTCAAGGCATCACATATCAAGAGACAGTGAATATCTAAGTCAATCAAAATGAACATAAAGACTGGAAAGACTGAGAAAACAGATTCACTTCCCATGTTATAGTGGGGTTTTTTTTTTCATTGTTTTCTCTACCTGGTGGGTTCTCCTCCAACTCTATTTACCAAAATAGTAATTTGTATTCAGAGGTAATGTCAAATACCCTCTTCACTGACATAGTGTGAACAGAAATAGTCTGTCCCATAGAAATTCACATAGTTTTCTTTTCTGACTCATGATACTTTTACCATCACTGTGCTTTGAATATATATCTTCCAATTATCACTACATGGTCAATAAATTTATACAGCTATATTTATGTCTCACTCATATTTTATTCCTGCTTTCTGAAGATCCAAGAAACTACATATGTAATAATCAATCAATCTGTCCTGAATCAATGACTAAATCAGTGATCAAGTGGAGTGAAATAAACAACTGAGAAGAAAATCCAATAAGAGTACTTGAACATGTTCTATCTCATCCAAAATACATCAAGCAAAAGATCAATGGAGAATCATGGGACTTGGATATCACTAAAGTAAATGAGCTTTTACTATATCATGAATCATGTTGAAAATTTTTTCCTAAAATATGCCTAGAAGCTAGACATTTTTCGCTAATGCTGCATTAACAGTCCCAAGAAAATCTAAACACTTTTAATATTACTATTATGATAAAAGCAAAAGATAGATAGTATTCAATTAGGATTGCAGCATGCAGTTCAACCACAGCACAATTAATATAATCAGTTCCTATTTCTGTTACATAATGTCAAAATACATAGCTTATTGTTCACCATTGGCTGTCCTGGTGCCTGGCACAGTAACAGATACATAGTAAGTAAGGAATATATACCTACCACATCATATTTTTAGCCCTTTCCAATGTACCTTTCCAGTATTCATGAGGCATAATTGACAAATTAAAAATGAATATATTCAATGTGTTTGATGTAATGATTTTATATATATATACATCATATAACAAACGTGATTCAATAAAATTAATTAACATATTCAACACATCCTTAGTTTCTGATGGAGTAGATGAGGACATTTAAAATGTTTTCTGTTATCAAATTTAAAAACAGTATTATGCTACCCATTACATCCCCAGAACTTATTCATTTTATAACTGAAGGTTTGTTCCCTTTGAACAAATCTTCCCATTTCCCCTGTGCCCAGACCCTGGAAACCACTTTTGAATTCTTCACTTCTGTAAGTTCAAAATTTAGGGATTCTACATATAAATGAGATCAAGCAGTATTTGTCTTTCTGTGTCTGGCTCAATCCACTTACTAAAATGTCCTCCACATTTTTCCATGTTGTTGCAAATGGCAGGATATCCTTCTCTTATGGCTTAATATTATTCCATTGTATACACAATAGACTATATTTTCTTTATCCACACATCTGTTGATACCTAATTTGTTTTCATATCCTGGGTACTTAGAATAATGCTGCAGTGAATATGGGGGTTGAAGATAGCTCTCTGTGATACTGATTTCATTTCCTTTGGATACACATCCAAGAGTGTGATTACTAGATCAGACGGTAATTCTATTTTCACCTTTCTAAGGAAGCTTCATAGCGTATTCCATAACAGCTACACCATTTACATTCCAAACAATAGCCTGCAGGGCTCCTCTCTCTCCACAGTCTCGCCAACACTTGTTTTCTTTATCATAGTATGCTCCCTAACAGATATAAGATGAAGTCTCAGTGTAGTTTTGATTTACAGTTTTCTGATAATTTCTCTGTTGAGTATCTTTTGGTACACTTGTTGGACATTTGTATGTAAAAAAATTATCTATTTAGATCTTTTTCCCACTTTTTATTGGATTGGAATGTCTTGTTATGGCATTATATGTACTTAAGGAACTTACCACTTACCAAATATTTTGCAAACATTTTTTCCATCGTGTAGGTTTCTTTTCATTTTGTTGATTGTTTCCTTTGTTGGGCAGAATCTTTTTAGTTTTATGTAGCTCCAGTTGTTTCTTGTTGCATTTGTTGACTGTACTAGTGGTGTAATATCCAAAAGAATCATTGTCAAGGCCAAACCAAAGACTCTTTTCCAGCCCGGCACGGTGGTGCAGACCCATAATACCAGCAGCTCAGGAGGCTGAGGCAGGAGGATCATAAGTTCAAAGCCAATCTCAGCAAATTCACAGGGCCCAAAGCAACATAATGAGACTCTGTCTCAAAAAAAAAAAATTAAAAATGGTCTGGGGGATGTGACTCAGTGGTCAAGCACTACTGGGTTCAATCCTTGGTGCAAAAACACAAACAAACAATAAACAAAACAGGCCTTTTCCTTGGGTTTCCTTCTGAGATTTTTTTCATCTTTGGATCTTATATTTATGTGTTCCATTACTGAACATGAAGTATTCAAGTTCCCTACTATTATTATATTGCCATCTATTGATCCTGACAATTCTGTTAATATGTGCTTTACATTCCTGGGTACTCCCAGGTTGAGTGCACAGATATGTGCAGTTGTTATATCTTAATGAACTGGCCTCTATCACCATAGAGTGCTCTTCTTTTCTCCTGTGACAGCTTTTGACTGAAAGACTATTTTTTCAGACATAGGTATTGCTACCTCTGTGCTCTTTTAGTTATAATCTATACAAAATATATTATTCCATCCCTTCTCGTTTAGCCTGTGTGTCCTTAAAGACGAAGAGAATCTCTTGTAGGCAGCATATTGTTGTGGCATTTTTAATCTTTTATCTGCTCTAGGTCTTTTGCTTAGAGAGCTTAATGCATTTACATTTAGAGTACATCATTGGTGGGTGAAGACTTACTATTCCCACCTTGTTAGTGGTTCTTTAACTGTCTTACAGTACTTTTGTTCCTTTATTTTTACTTTACTATCTCCCTTTGTTATCTGTTAGATTTTTGTAGTGGTTTTATTTTGTTCCTTGTTTTTAATCTATTTTGTATCTTTTTGGGCTATCATGGGACTTACATAAAACATCCTAGGCTACTTGAAGCTGATAACACCTTAACTTGAATTACATATAAAAATTTTATCCTTTTATTCCCCAATCCCCACCTGTGTTTTAGTCCAGTCAGATTGCTATAATATGTTAACTTAGACTGGGTAATTTATAAGCAACATGAATTTGTTACTCACAGTTCTAAGTAATCTAAGAAATCCCTCATCAAGTCACCAGCAGATTCAGCATCTGTTAGGGGCCTGATGCTCATGGATTGTGCCTTAGAGCTATGCGCTCATATGGCAGAAGGGGAAAGCAGCTCTCTGGGTTTCTTTTATAACATCGTTCACCTTATTCATGAGGACAAAACCTTCAAGACTTAATCATCTCCAGCAGGCCCCATGTTTTAATACCATTACCTTAGTGATCAGGTTTCAGCATATGAATTTGGGGGACACATTACATTCAGACCACAGCACTGCTGTCTGCATTTATGCCACTGACATAACAGATTACATATTTTTATATTATGTGTATCCGTGAGCAAATTATTTTGGCTATAATTATCTTTAACATTTTTATCTTATAACTTTTATACTATAGTAAAAGTGATCTACATATCACTATACGATATTAAAATATTCTGAATTTGACTATATATTTACTGTTATGTAAGGTTTATATTTTAATGTTGTTACTTAGTGTCCTTTTATTTCAATTCAAAGAATTCCTTTTAGCATTTCTCATAAAGCAGATCCTGTGGTAAACTCACTTAGCTTATATTTGCCTGGAAATGCCTTTATCATTTTTTTTTTAAAGAGAGAGGGTCAGTGAGAGAGAGAAAAAAAGAATCAATTTTATCTAGTTTTTCATGTGACTTTCATTGTTCTGACACTCCATTGTGTCCGTAGTGCTGGGGCTTGAACTCAGGTCCTTGTGCATGCCAGGCAAGTGCCATAACTGCAGAGCCACAGCCCTCTGTCCTTCGTTTCTGAATGACACTTTTGCCAAATAAAATAATCTTGGTGGCAGTTTTGAGGGATTTCTTTTCCTTTCACCACTTCAATCATGTTACCCTATGTTATGCTTTAGATATGAGGTCTCCCCCAAAAGCTTATACATGAGACAATATAAGAATATTCAGAGGCAAAATGATTAGGCTATGAGAGGTGTAACCTAACCAATGGCTTCTTGGGACCACTGATACGGTGGTAACTGTAGGCAGGTAGGGTGTCACTGGAGGAGGTAGGTCACTGGGGACATGCCTTTGGGGTTCATATTTTGTCCTTAATAAACAGAATGCTCTCACTTTCCCTCTTCCTCTTCTCCCTCCTTCCCCCTCTCTCTTCTATTTCCTCTCTCTCTTCTTCCTGTTGCCGTGAGCAGCTTTCCTCCTCTACACCCCTCCACCATGATGGTCTTCCTCACCTCAGGTCCACATCAATGAAATCAGCCATCTATGGGCTGAGACCTCTGAAATCTTGAACACCAAATAAATGTGTGTCCTCTAAAATTGTTCCTGTCATGTCTTTGGTCAAAGTGATGAAAACCCTGACTAAAATATCCCACTCCATTCTGGCTTTCAAAGTTTCTACTGGAAAGTTCACTGATACCTGCCAGAAGGTTCCCTTTTGTGTGATTAGTCTCCTTTTATAATTTCAAGATTCTTTCTTGTCTTTTGCTCTTGAAACTTTGATAATAATGTATTCCAGACCACATTCTTCTTTGAGTGGCTCTCACTTGGGATATTTCAAGCTTCACAAATCCAGATATTTGTATCCCTCCTAACATTTGGGGAATTTAATAACCAGTATATCATTTAATAACCTTTCCCCCTTGCTCCCTGTCTTCTCCTGCCATAATTCATTCATATACATGCTTTCTGGTGTCCCATAGGTGACTTTTCTCTCTTCATTCTTTACCATTCATATTCGTTTTGCTCCTTGAGTTAGCTAATTTTACATGATCGGTCTTTGAGTTTGCTCCTTCTGTTTTCTGCATGATCAAGTCTACCTTAGAAGTTCTCTACTGAATTTTTAGTTCTGTCATTCTATTTTTCATCTCCAAGATTTAAACTTAGCTCTTTGGCATAATTTCTTTTAAGCTTAGTACTTCTGCATAATTCCTTTCCCTTTATTACATTTCTCCTGTGTTCATGCATTGATTGCCCAATGGTTACAGTTGAGATATGAGGTCTCTACCCAGGCTCATTGAAGGACAATGCAAGAACTTTCACAGGTAAGGTGTTTAGATTGTGAGAGGTATAACCCACGCACTGAATTAACCCACTCATACAAATTAACTGGGCAGAAACTGTAGCTAGGTCGGGTGCAGCTAGAAGGAGTAGGTCACTGGGGTTTATATTTGTTCCTGGTGAACAGAGCTCTCTCTGCTTCCAGAGAAAATGTCCTGAACTATTTTCCCCTGCCACCCTCTTCTGCCATGATGTTCAACATTACTTTGAGTCCAGAGTGATGGAGTTGGCCGATCATGACTGAGATCTCTGAAACTGAGCCAAAATAAACTTTTTCTCCTCTAGGTTATTCTTGCCAGCTCTTTTGTTCCCAATGACACAAAAGCTGACTAAACCACTAAATTTATTTGATTTTTTATCTGTTTTCTTGAAACTCATTGAACTTCCTTAAGTTAATCTTTTAAGTTCTTTTTAGGCAATTCATAGATCTCCATTCCTTTGGAGTCAGTTATTAAACCTTTATTAGTTTTCTTGGATGGCATCATGTTTACCTGATTCTTTACTATCCACTTTTGGTTCCCTGTCATAACTTTTTTTTTTATTAAAGAGAGAAAGGGACAGTGAGAGAGAGAGAGAGAGAGAGAGAGAGAAATCAACTTTATTTAGTTTTCATTTGGCTTTCATTGCTCCAACATTTCGTTGTGTATGTGGTGCCGGGGTTGATCCCATGTTCCTGCTCATGCCAGGCTGCCATAACCGCTGAGCCACCACTTCAAGCCCCCTTTTTAATATGGGTTTGATAGTCCTATTGCTTCTAGCTGATCTATAGAGCTGTTCTTTAAATTTCCTTTTGCTTCAGAATATCCAATAATTCAGGACAAACAAAAGCTCAAAGGTAGTAATTACCTCTAGCAAATCAATTTAATGGTCTGAAATATCTTGCATATATACTTCTGCTTTCATTTTCACTGAAGATAACACTTTGCAATATCAAAGAAAACTATTAAAGTTAGTTATCCATTAGATTTTACGTAACCTCCTTGCAATAGGTACAAAATGGGAAAATATAAAGCCTTAGTTTACGTTTTAACTTGACTGATCTTGGAGTAGCCAGATATTTGGTCAAACATTGTTCTCTGTGTGTACATGAGCATGCCTTTGAATAGGTTAATATTTGAATCAATGAAACAGAGAAAACAGATTGCTCTCTCTAATGTCGGTGGGCCTCATCGAATCAATTGAAGGCCTGAATAATGCAAAAATGATTACTCTAACAGGAAGGAGCTCCACCTGCCTGTTTGAGTTGGGACATCAGTCTTTTCCTGCTTTCAGACTTAAACTGAAGCATTAACTTTTCTTGAGTCTCAATCCTGCCAGCTTTCATACCAGAACTTACTCTATTTGATTCCTTGGTTCTCAGGTCTTTAGTCAGAGTAGAACTACATCGTTGGCTCTTCTGGACCAGCTTGCTGATCACTATCTTGAGACTTCTTAGCCTCCACTGTAAAATCATTTAATTCATCCATAATAAACCTGTGTGTGTGTGTGTGTGTGCATGTTTCACTGTTAATTAATTTTGTTGTGTCTGCTGGTTTTGTTTCTCTAGAAAATACAGATTAATACAGTCCTGAAGACTGGCAAATTTTATTGCTGGGAGAAATTTATATTCTTATAAATTGATAAAGGCAAGTTAATCACGGAAATGGGTCACATTTATTTCAAAATGGAACTTCTGAGCAACAGTGGAAGGTAGGCAAATATCAATTATCTCCAAAGATGCTCTCATACCATATCCATGATATTCCTCCCAGAGACACTTTTTTCCTAAGAGCTTTCAGGAAGTATTGTGATACATTGCTGAAAGAGAGTGTTGATAGTTTGGGCTTGGAATAAATTTTAGGCAGCCACCATTAGTAGCAGAAATGGAGTAACAACACCATGATATATAAAGAAAGTCATTGAAACAAGGCTCTTTTGCTCCTCTAGCCATACCCATTTCTATTTTTAAGACCCTAAACATATGAAAAATTAATTGTTACTTAAAGACCCTAAGCTTAAGGATGCTAAATATATGAAAACATATTGTGAAATTTAACCAGTAAAATAGTAATTTTTTGTTCAAAAATCAAAAATGGTAGAGTCATTTAATGAATTCATAAGATCTAACGTAGATCATGGTTCATATAGGAACTTGATTACATGAAAAATAATCTTTAGAAATGTTGTGGGCTATTTAGTAATGTTTGTAGGACATAATTTCAAGTTAAGTAATAAAATTTAACCACATTAGACATGTATGTGTGCATGCATGCAATATAGCATTAAAAAGGAAAAACAACATGTAACTGTTCCTTGGACATCATAGGAATTTCTAAACTCGAAAAAAGTTACAAGAATGATTCATAGATTTGAATTTATAATCCTGAGAGTGTAAGTATTTTTATATCATAAGACACCATAGAATCAAACAAACAAGGAAACATGATTTAAATTTGATGGGCAAGAGGCACACAACTTTAGTGTATGTAGAGTTCAGATAAATAATACAGGAAAACCTAACTGTTCAGTATAAAAGTATTATAAAGACTTTCATGGGAAATTTTTAAAAAAGTGTTAGTATTAATAAACCCATGAACATATACTGAAGCTTCCTGTTTATTATAATAGTTAAGATTATTTTAATAATTATTTCCTCTACTTTGTCTTATCTTTTTTCTTTGTGCCTTTATGCGTTAAGGTTTAAGTATTGAACAAGTATTATTGTTATTAATTAGAAATATTTACATGGCATAAAATTATAAACAATGATTTTAACTGCAATAAATTAGATTTTTGTCAAACTTACAGCATACAAGAAGTAAAAAAAGCAAAACCAGGATGCTCATAATGATCAAATATTATATTTCTAAATATATAATATATCTACAGAACTAAATATTATAAAATGTTATGTTTCTATGGAACTCCTAGAAAACAGGGAAAATAAACAGAAAAAGAGGTAAAAGACAAGAAAAGGTATTTCACAGAGGAAGAAAAACAAATGACCAAGTAGCATAAGATTAATATCTGAGAAAGCAAATTAAAACCAGCAGAGTTTTAATATCCAGTTAGAGTGGATATGTATCTCACAGTGATATACACTGCTAAGAATGTGGATTTAAGGGAATTCTTAGGCACTGTGGCAAAGCTCATTATTTCCACATCTGTGAGTAATTTGCTATTATCTTGTAAACTTTAAAATGTGCCCCTGCCATCCATCAACTCCACCCTCAGAAATCCCTGTGCCATCGAGTAGTAACACCAAGAAACACGGACAGGAAAATCTCCTAACCACCTTGTGTCTGACACAGCAAAACCATAAACAAGGCAAAAAATCACAAATGGGCAATATTCACAGAAGAGAATACCAAGCAGGAGTGAAAATTAGTAGACTAGTATTACACCCACACCTGGAAACGCCTCCGAAGACACCTGCGTGGTTAGAGTGGACGAATTGCACAATGTGTACAGGATGAGAACATTATCTGAGCTTCAGAAATACGAAAAGCAACAAAACATTTGTATCTGGATACACGCACAAACACAACACTCACACACACAAGGACGTTATGAGTTCAAAGTAGTGTTTACACTCTAGAGAAGACCAAAAAACGAGGTAAAGGCGCAAGCACAGAAGAGGTAACAATTACACTGGTGATATTCTGTGTGTGTGTGTGTGTGTGTGTGCGCACATTAGTGTGCTAAGAATCAAACCTGGGGCCCCCACACATGCTAGGCAAGTACCTCACCGCTGAGGCACATCCCTGTTATGGTTTGAATGTGAAAAGTCCCCCAAAAGTTCATGTGTGACAATGCAGGAGGTCTGGGTGGGGTGAGGGGGTTATGAGAGCCTTAACCCAATCAGTGAGTTCAGCCCCTGGTGGGGATTAACTGGCAGCTACAGGCTTGTGGGCTGTGGCTGGAGAAGGGGCCATTGGGGATGTGCCTTTGGAATATACATTTTGTATCTAGTTAGCGGAGTCTCTGTCTCTCTGCTTCCTGGAGCCATGCCTACAGCCATTTCCCTCTACCACACTCTTCACCACAATATTCAGCCTCGCCTGGAAACCACAAGGAATGGAGTCAGTCAGCCTTCTATGGACTGAGACCTCTCAAACCGTGAGCCCCAAACAGACTTCTCTGTCAGCTGTGCCCAGGGCACCTGTGTGGGAAAGAATGATGCAGACGCAGAACAGATTTGAAGAGCGGGGAACTCGGGACCACACCAGAGTGAAGCCCTGTCTTTCTCAGCTTGCTTTTGTTAAGGGTCACAGATGGGAAGCTTATTCTCAGTTAAAGATAAGGAGGGACCTCCTGGGACATCTTGAAGGGATGTTTGTGAAGCAGGGTATTTGGGAGGTCATTTCTGCCCCCAGACAAGAACATTTGCCTGGAGAAGACTCCCTGCTTTCAGCTAGTGGGCCTGTCAGGGCGCTCCCTGACCTTAGACCTTGCCTAGGCACAGGTTAACTTGTCGCCGGTGCACACCCACCACACTTCTCCTCCTAAAATTGCCCTTGTCAGATCTTTTAGTCACAGCAACAAAAAAGCTGACTAAAACAATCTCCAGCCCCTGTATTGATAATATTCTTTTCCTTAAACCTGGTAGGGAGGTACAAGGATGTTTGATTTATGACTTTAGCAAACGTTATCAATTAATTTATCATACAGCCTTCATAATTTGTAAATTAACTAAATACACAACAGCAAAAATGCAGAGGAAATGACTAGACTTAAAGACAGATCAACTTAATAAAGATGGATGGCAGCCACTTTTGTGTCTGTAGATTGAAAAGAAGATAGGAGGAAACTATAACAGAAAAACCTATTTTGGGGAAATAAATTTATTTACTCCAATTTAGTAAAAAAAATTACACTATTGTACATAATTTACTATCTAATATAATAATTATAATTAAGAATACTGAAGATTTTGCTTTAGAGTTAAAAATTAGTTCCTTGAGTAGCTAGTTGTTTTATTACATTCTGTAGTCCAATAAATGAACCATTTTATCACCCTTCCTCCTAGGTCCTAATATTAAATCCACACAATCTGATTTAGTTACAATCTGATTTAGTTCCTTGAAATTCAAATCCATACATCACAGGGCAGTCATTTTTTCATTTATTTTGATTGAAGTGTCTTATCTGGATCACAATTTTCCACACCATATTCTAAGCTCTTTAAAACTTGCATTTCCAATTAGACTTTAGTTATATACTTCACTATAATTTAAATGTAGCCTACAGAGTGAAGAGCCCAACTTTGAATCCATATTCCAACTTTCAATATTTCCATTCATTAACCTACCTGTGCCTTCATTTCCCTGTCTATAAAATAAGGATGATAATAACTCCACCCACATAGGGTTGTGTAAGGATTGAAAGAGTTTATATATATGAGGTGCCTAGAACAATGCCTGGCAAGTAATAAGTGTTATCTAAGTTTCTGCAATCATCATCATCATCACCATTATCATCATCAGGAGTAATGGAAGCAGTAGTTATGAGGAGGAAGAATGGTAGTGGTTAAAGTGTCCCAGTGGTCCCCCCTCATCCTTGTTTTTGTTTTTTTCCAGCTACTTGCATTAAACAGCATTCTGAAAATACTAATTGGAAAATTCTACAAATAAAATATCTATAAATGATAAATAGCATGTCATTCTGAGAAGCATGATGAAAGTTCCCTATTCATTCAGGATGTCAATCATTACTTTGTATGGAGCACTGACATTTACACTGAATATACTATCCACCCAATAGTCACTTAGTAGCCACCCCAGTTATCAGATCAACTACTAAGGCATTTCAGTGCTTGTGTTAAAATAGCCTTCACTTTACTTAATAAAGCATAAGAGGAGTGATACGGTAATTCAGATATGCCAAACAGAAGTCATATAGTGCTCTTTAAAAAAAATAAGAGACAGGGACAGTGAGACAGAAAGAGAGAAAATCAATTTTATTTAGCTTTTCATGTGGCTCATTGTGCCAGCACTTCTTTGTGTACGTGGTGTTGGGTTTGAACTCACATCCTTGTGCATACAAAGCAAGCACCGTAACCACTGAGCCACTGCTCCAGCCCCATAAAGTGCTCTTTTAAAACATCATCAGACTGGAAAGATGTCCCATGCTCTTGGTTAGGCACAATTAATATAATAAAAATGGCCATTCTACCAAAAGCTCGATATAGATTTAATACAATCCCTATTAAGTTACCTATATCATTCTTTACAGACATAGAAAAAGAAATTCTCAAACTCATTTGGAGCAATAACAAACCTAGAATTGCCAAAACATTACTAAGCAAGAAAGATGAAACAGGCAGTTTTGCCATACCAGATCTAAAACTATACTATAGAGCGGTAGTAACAAAGACAGCATGGTACTGGTATCAAAGAAGACCAATGGAATAGAATAGAAGACCCTGAAACAAACCACAAATCTTTAAGCATCTGATTTTTGACAAAGGGAGACAAAATATTACATGGAGGAAAGACAGCCTTTTCAACAAATGGTGTTGGACAAACTGGAAAAAGTTTGAAATTAGACCCATATCTTTCTCCTTGCACAAGAATCAAATCAAAATGGATCAAGGTACTAGGAATTAAACCAGCTATCTTGCAACTAATGGAAGAAAAATTAGGTCCAACACTTCAGCATTTGGGAGTAGGCAAAGACTTTCTCAACATGGCTCCTAAATTGAAGGAAGTAAAGTCAAAAATTAGTGAATTGGATGCCATAAAGTTAAAAAGCTTTTGCACTGCCAAGGAAATAATCGAAAGAGTCAAGAGGTTTCCTACAGAATTGGAGAGAATCATGGACTGATTCCTCTGACAAGGGCTCATATCCAGAATCTACAAAATCTTCAAAAATCTCAACTACAGAAACACAAACAACCCAATCAAGAAAGAGGCCAAAGAGCTAAATATAAACTTCTCAACAGAGAACATTGATCAAGCTAATGAATACATGAGAAAGTGTTCTAAATCACTAGTAATCAGAGAAATGCAAATAAAAACTACATTAAGATATCACCTTACACCAGTCAAAATGGCAAAAATGAAGAAAATAAATAATGATAGATGCTGGAGGGGCTGTGGAGAGATAGACACACTAACACACTGTTGGTGGAGCTGCAGACTGGTACAGGCCCTCTGGAAAGCAGTGTGGAGAAGCCTCAAAAATCTGGGGATGAGCCTACATATGATCCTGCTATTCCTCTCCTGGGTATTTTTCCAGGGGATTTAGAATCAGCATATTTACGGCAACACAGCAAAATCAATGTTCATAGCAGCTCAATTTACAATAGCTAAATTATGGAAACAACCCAGATGTCCCTCACTGGATGGATGGATCAAAAAACTGTGGTACATGTATACCATGGAATTTTACACAGCAATTAGGAAAAATGATATTGCAGCCTTTGAAGGAAAATGGATGGCTATGGAAGAAAATTATGCTGAGTGAAATAAGCATAACCCAGAGAACCAAGGGTTGGATGTCTTCTTCACTCATCTGTGGAGGCTGGAGCTAGATCCTGGCCATTGAGAAAGGAGGTCTATTATCATGTTTTAAATCCAGATAAGATGTAATGTCATACAACCTAAGGCATTTGTAGAGGTGCATTGGGAAGGAGGGGAGGGGGAGGGATAAGGGTGGGTATTTGGGGGGG
>PVKS010014517.1:0-34914 GCA_004027875.1 Aplodontia rufa | reverse complement strand
TGCAAATTAATATTTGCCATAAATGTGTGTGTATACATATAGGAAAAAAACATTATCTCCAGGTTTGATCCTACCCAGGGTTTCAGGCATCATCTGGGATCTTGGAACACATCCCCCCACCACCACCAAATTGAGGAAACCACTATGGTAGTGGTAATGTTAAGTGTGACCCAGACAACTCACATCCAGGTATTCAGATATTCCTGTTGAGATGCTACATCCCTAAAAATACCAATCTAGCAGAATCTTGCAGTTTTTTTTTTTTAATTTTTACTTACTGCAACTATACTGGGATACTTCAGACACCCAATTGGCATATTTCAACTTGACATTTTCCCATTTACTTGTATCATCTCACCCCTATGAGGTAAAAATTTTAAAAAATGGTGGAAAGGAAGGAGTAAAGAGAAAAATTAAAATATTTTTCTTTTTTTTTTTTCTTTTGCAGTGTTGGAGATCAAACTCAGGGCCTCATACATGCCAGGTAAGTGCTCTACCGACTGAGCCCTATCCCCAGCCCACAATATCATTATATGTCCCTTCTGTTTTATATAATACTACGAAATAAATACTTCTAAATTTATCTTATTTTGAGAACTCTAAAGAGCACTGCCTTAACATGAAGGATCTCCTGAACACAATCAGGAAATGTTTATTATATAAAATTAGTCATTGTCATAGCTGTGACAAATGATGTTATATAATATGACCATTGTTTCAATAGAAATCATATTACATACTGTTCTTATCTCAATTTAGACTAAAAAGTTTGGTAGGCTCAGAAATTCTCTGGATGAGCACACTCTAATGCGGTGTCTTAAATCAGAGTTTATAATTACAGTTGAACATCTGGAGATACTGTGATTCAGGTGTGCTTCATGGATGAATCATCCTCCTATGTGAACAAACGCTGGCTAGAACTTCCAACTCCCATCATGCCATTTGACCCCGGGGACAGCTTGCATTCCACCACTCAGACACTCTTTCCACGTGCACTGCCCCTGCTCTGCATGTCTGCATGGCTTTGCATGGTGCTGCAAAGCTCAGTGTGGCCACTGCAAACCTTTGGAAATGGTTTGCTCCAGAGCATTGCTGATCTTCTCCCCCACACGTTTTCTTTCATTTTCTCTCTTTGATTTTTTTTTGTTGGTGAATTATACATGGTAAAGGGCTACTCGCACATGATCACACTGTAATAATATAATGGGGTAAATTTCATTCTTCATCCCCACACGTTTTCTAAATTTACAGACACCATAACAGTTCCATGGATAGGAACAAATAATAATCAAACAAACAAATGTACGGTTATTCCTCTTCTTCTTGTACCATGGTAGGTGCTTTTGAAAAAATTCTGAAGTGTAGGCTCCAGATTCAAATTATTCTGGAATGTTGCTCAAGCATTGATACTTTTAAAAGAGCTCCAGGGAGTCTAATGAACAAACAGAACTGAAAATTATTGTTTGAAGATGTGTAAAAACAATCTACATATTGCTACTATGCACACTGTTTAGAAATGTCATTTTTTAAAGAGAGATGGACAGTGAGAGAGAAAGAGAATCAATTTCATTTAGTTTTTCATGTGGCTTTCATTGCTCCGACATTTGATTGTGTACTTAGTGCTGGGGTTCGGACCTGTGTCCTCACGCATGCCAGGCAAGTACAATAACTGCTGAGCCACCACTCCAACCCTCATCCTTTCAATAGTATAGTAAAGGCAGAAGAGTGGTCCAAGATATTAAGTTGTCCTCACTGAAATAGACATATATAAACAATATTATATTGGTTTAGAATATCAGCATGATCTATCTGACCATGACAAGGGTTAGGAATGCAACCTTTCTCTAAATGGCAGTTTTCTTTAAGTAATTTGTCAGAAATACATGATTCCCATGGAGTTTCCCCATAAAACCCTATGTTCTAGCTACTGTGGATTGAAGTAATAATCACCTGATTATGCCAAAAGGGAAAGCTTGTCTTTTATATTTAGGAACTGATTCCCTTTAGGTCATAATCAAATAAGGAAATAATTCATTAAAAACTATTCTAGGAAATTCCTGTTACTCAACATGATGATATTTTTTAAGGTTCTTTTCAACTTTTCTTGGCTTGAAAACTCTGGAACTCAGAGGATAAACACATTTGAGGTCGGTCTCCATGACAACACTGGCACAGTGGGCTAAGGGTAGAGTACTTACCTAGATCAGTGGTAGTGTTGCCTACCATGTGCAAGAACCTGGGTTCAATTCCCAGCACCACAAAAATAAACAAATGAATAACTGCACTGGAGCAATAGTCCTGACCATACCTCCTATGACCTAAGTAAGACTGTTTCCAGAATGAGAAGGCAAAGTAGAAACAAATAAATAATAAACAAATAAATAAAATAATAAAAGGAACTATGCCTGACCTTACTTCTTTAGGTAGAAAGGACATAAATATTGACAGAAGGTACCCATGTATGCTCAGCTTAGGGATAATTACAAATTGCAATGACACAGTAATCCTATAAGCTTCCGTAAGAAAAAATAAAAATAGGTTTTCTATAAAGTAAAGAGACTTAGGCTATCTTTATATTTCCTGTCTGCAAGATTCATACTAGAAAGCAAGAGAGCAATGTTACAAAGTTATGGATAAAAAGGACCATGACCATGGTGTTATACCCAGACAAGTTTTATACAGTACATGGCAAAAGAAAGGCATATTCAGACACATTAAGATTCAGAAAATATATAATTCACTCCATTTTTTAAAAAAAATTTTGAAAAATTTCTTTGGGGAATTAAAAGAAATAAATGGGCACAGTTCTTTAACAGAATATTTTTGAAACTCTTAAAAGGATAATGTACAATCTTATGAGTTGGAATTAGAAGAAAGACATACAATTTGTTCAGGAAAGGGGTTGACATTAAGTCCATTATGATGCACTTTGAACACACACACACACACACACACACACAAACATATAGAATCTTTCTGAATTCTAAAGATTAATATAGTTAGTACTTCTATTTTTCCAGAGAGAAAGATAATACAGAAAAATATCTGTTCTACTGACAGATACCTACTTTGATTTTCAGTCACACCCAGCCTGAGTAATAGTAAACACTGCTTCATGTCTGAGACTGCAATAATAGCTCCAAGTTTTCTTATGAAGTTTGGATCAGGGAATCCCTTCATTAGCCCAGTCTAAATTACCGGAATTCTAGTTTGGGATTTGCTGACAAACCCCCAACTGCCTACATCCTTGTAAACCTCTCTCTTCATCTCAAGGACCTTGTGAGAATGATAGTTGTGGTTGAATACAGCCTTTCAGGCATCACCAGGACTGTGAACACTGTCACAATGCCATCCTCTTGTCACCATATAATGACATCCTAAGCTAAGCCAGACATACAGCCTGCTTCAAAGTGGGGACTGGTAGGAAAAAGGATATCCCAGTCTCACTCAAGTTGCGTTTGCCTAGATTTATTTTCAAACCAGCAAAAAGTTGCACAGAATTTAGTCAAAAGTTTAAGATACAAGCAAACAAGTTTACACAGATTTATCATCTTTTTAGTTTTTCACACAATCAAGACCAGGTATGGTGACCAAATGTCATCTTCATAGACCCAGGTGCCACTCATGCCACTGATATCGATATAGTACACACACTGTAAATGTCACAGAGGTCTATTTGCATCCAAATTCTATTTATTCTTGCAGCAGATCTGCCAGTTTCAACACATATATAATATTTTTTAAGAGAGAGAGTGTGTGAGAAAGAAAGAGAGAATCAAATTTTTATTTAGTTTTTCATGTGGCTTTTGTTGCTGTGGCACTTTGTTGTGTATGTGGTGGTGATAGGGTTCAAACCAGTGTCCTCATGCATGCTGGGCAACCACTACAACTGTGGAGCCATCACTCCAGCCCCCCACACAGATAATTTTTGATTGTGACAAAACAGATCTCATTTATAGCTACTTTCCCAATTTTTTCATATCTATTCCATGAAATATATATATATGTGTGTGTGTGTGTGTGTGTGTGTGTGTGTGTATCCCAAAGCAATAATCTATAAATAAAATATTCACTTTAATATTCTTTACAATTGTGAAAGCTGGGAACAGTTTAAATGTCTAAAATTATAACTAAATACAATAATACATGGCATTTAATCCACTTCATGAGTTACTAACCATAAAAACTAGAATTATAAAAAAGGATCACAATTTAAAAATATTTTGACATAATTGAATGGAAATAAGGTAGAAAACAGAGTTCAAATTTTTTTATTTTAATTTTGCCAAATGCTTATTCTATGAACAATAACAAAAAGAAAACCTAGAAATATGGGAAATATTTTTGAAAGGATAGAGTTCTGGATATTACTGCTTCTATTACTACTTTCTACTTAGAAAACTGTTATTTTCCCTAAGGGATCTGCCTGATGAAAACTTTTGAGTTTATGATTTGAGCACCTGGTGAATGTAAGCCATTTGGCTAAGTGCACATGGTCATGCAAAATTACACCTGAAATGCAATTTTTGACGTGAGTGTGGTGCAATGGTAGCACTTGCCTAGCATATGAAAGGCCTGGATTTAAGCACCAGCACTGAAAAACAAGTGTAAAATATAATTTTTCCTATAGAAATTATAGTGTAAAAAAGATACATGTAATTTTTGTGGAGGGTTATGGGTGAGGTACTCTCAGAACCAATAAAGAAACATTTAAAACACATTCTTAAGGTAAAAGATCATGTCTAAGGAGAAGACGCCTCGAGATGGAAGTCCCAGGCTTAATGGCATGAAAAATATAAGTGTGGTTTGATTTAATGTCCTAACATAAATTATTCAAAAGGAAAAAATATATAAAGAAGGAAGAAATCAACAGAAGGATTCATTCAGTATGGAACCATGAAAAGTAAAATCAGTGATATCCATCTGGTGCTGCCCCAGAGAAAAGAAGCTAGTCTCAGCAGGTGGAAGAATGTGCTCTTGAGTCGGGTTCAGCCCCAGAGTAGAAATAGGTGTATTCACATATCATCACTCAGTACCATTTGCTACCAAGGTTTTTAATTTGCCACCAGCATCCTGCATAAGCCTTGAGAGGAAGCCACTTCTCATTTTCCTGAATGCTTGGAATTTAAGCAACTGGGGAATGGACAGATTCCATGGGAAAGGGCACTACTCCGTGATGTTGTGCCGCCCCCAACACACACACACCTGGAAATCTAGCCTCAACTATAGAAATAATTGAAAATTATAACTACAGAAAAACACAAGTCTAAAAATTAAATTGCAACCTGCTTTTTAGAAACCCTGGGCTTAAATGGACCATACTAAACTGCTCTCAAGCATAGCAGACACCAGTTGCAGTGATGTGCTTTTCCTGCTACAAGACTTGCCAAAATTCAGTGTAGCATTGCTAGATTTTATACCCAACAGTGGTCAAGAGAAAGAAGCACATTATTAGTTCTTGGAGAGATTAGATTTACAAAACTATTTTCTTGCTGCTAAAAAATATTCTCATAAACAGTTCAATAAATATGTACTCAAATTGAAAACTATACTCTTATTTAAATTTGCTTAATGAATGAAAAGGAATAATCTATTATATGAATATTATATCTTTCTTTGGTAGCATTCTTCAACTTATATCCCCAGAGTAGTTTTATGTCAAGAGAATGAAAAGAAAAGCCATGAACTAGAAGATTAGACAGAGGAGAAGGAGATGTGTCCAGGAAGGCAGAGCCAAGAGTAAATGAGTCCAGAATAAAGATTCCCAGAAACACAATCGCCATCTGAAGTTGAAAGGAATGAAGAGCAGACCTCCCCTATTGGCTTCAGGGGACAATTCTGCCAACGCCCTGGCCGGACCTGGACTCCAGAATGGTGCAGACAATAAATTCCTGTTGTGTTAAGCCAGTGGGTTCATGGTAATCTGCTGTGATAGTCTCAGGACACTCAGGAAAGAGAGTATAAAATAATTTATTTTAAAAAATAATGGCTAGAATGAAATCTAGCCATTTCCTGAATCTATTTTCAGGAAAATAGATGGAACAGGATAACATTAAGTGAAATAAGCCAGACACAGAAAGACACTATTGCACGTTTTCCCTTACGTATTTTCCCTTCGGAACGTAGCAGGGAGACTATTAGAGGAGGGGATCCGAGCAAAAGGGGAGGATGAAGGAGGATAATGGGGTAGATGTGATCCAAGTATACTATTCGCACATATGAATATGCCACAATGAAACCCACTATTCTACACAATTCAAGTTCATTAATTTAAAAAATAATGACTGGATATTTGGGTCCGTATAAACAAATCAAAACTTCACTATCACCTCAACCTCAGATTACATCATTAAAAAACAACATTGAAGTTTGTCTTTCTGCAATTACTCCTTTCACTTTAGTGGAATCCAAACAGTTCTGTTTCATAGCACACTCTTTTCCATACAACAAGAAATTCTCATTATATATTAAATAAAAAGAAAAGGGTAACCAAACAAGTATCTATTTAATAAGTCAAAAATTTGAAAATATATACTTTTATTTAAATATATTCACATATATAGAGCATGCATTTTAATGATCAAAAATTCACAATAATTTTATTTTTCATTACATATATTTTTTCAAAAAGACCAAAATCAAAACCATTAATAATTAATAATAAAATTTTGTAACTTTATTACACTATAACAAATGTTTCAATGTAACACAATTTTAGTTAGGTTATAGATTATGGATACTACCAATCATTTTTTCTTTCCACATTTTTATTGCTGCATTATGGTGTACATAATGATGGGATTTGTTGTTATGTATTCATACATGCACACAATATAACATTATAATTTGACCAATATCACTCCTCAGCACTTCCCCCGATCCCTCGCATCCTCCCACCCCCTGGTCCCTTTCTGATCTCCTTTGTTTTATTTTTTAATTTTTTTAATTTAATTGATTGTGTGGGAATAATTGAGTATCTTAGAAGTAAAAAATATATTTTATCCCCCCCTTTCCCTTCCCTTCTCCTCTCTCTCCGCTTCTCTTTCCTCTACTCTATTTCCTTTAGCTCCTCAACTAATCTACCAACCATTCTTAACAAAATGTTTCCCTATTTAAGTTAATTATCTGGATATAAAATTTATATTTATAGGACCACTTCCAGTTATTTGTTCTGTCTTACAGTAGGAATATTTGGACTAAATATTTAGGGCTAATATTGAAATTACTCAGAATTCCAAGTTAGCAGTTGATAAACTGAATTAATCAATCTCCCTGTTGCGGATCTGGCAAATAAATTACATGCCTCATCTACTTTGTATAATGTAATTCTCCTAGTATTTTCCCTTCATCTGACAAAATGTGTACCTCTGTACTTATATAGAGAGATAAAAATGTATACACACACACATACATCATGTTGGAAAGGCAAAGCATCAACTTATGGATTGCAGTTCATATATGTAACTATTTTCCAATAATGGAACCTCCTTCTCAGTAGCTAAATATATAAAATCAATCTGTTAAAATACATTTTCTATTAAGGATATTATAATTAAAGGTATGGCTGATAAGCAAAATTATGAGATCTCACATGCACATACATAAGTATCTATGATTTAGGGATGCAACTACAAATATCAGGAACATTTTACTGTCTCAATGTATAATATATCTTAGACTGTTTTTCTTCTGCTTAATCAATCCCTAGCATGTTTATAGACTCGTCTTAATACTATGAGTTGAGCACTTTTATATTCTAGTATGGACATGGTTCTCTTTTTAAAAAATACAGCTATTTCTTACATAGAGCACTAATTTTAATTCACCCCAAGCAAATATATGTGTCTTTTATACACAAAGGCAAAAAACCCCTATCAACTCTGCCTCTCTTCAGACAAATTGCAATCCATTGGGATATTGTTTACCCAGTATTTGCAAGTGTATGAAGCAACGAGAGCACTTAGGCAGTGCTGATTATATTGTAAACTTGAACATGCACATACCCAGCAACCCAGAAATTCCACTACACCTACCTATAGAAAACTCCCTGGAAAATCCTCACCCGTGCCCTTCAGGAATGTGTATAGAAATGTTCTTACTGATCATAATTACATTGCTGTAAAAACAGAAGGGCAGAAACAACTCAAATGTTCAATAACAGTAAATTGAACAAATAAACTTTTAAGTTCATACAATGAAACATATGTAATGGAATTTGAATGGTTCATACAATGGAACTTCACACATTCAGAAAATGGGTTGCAGGGAAACGAATTGAATCAAGCTACACACATTAATGAAGATAAACCTCAGAAACACAATGTTGAGCGAAGAAAAGCTAATTGTTAAATATATATTGAACCTCCATGCTTTCTCTTAGGCTGCCTACATTTCTGGTGAACAGCTAATGAAAGAAAATAAAATGGATGAATATATGAAATTCTATACAATGATTCTTCAGGAGAGGAGAACTGAAGGAGTCTATGGAGGGTTTTGAAAGCACTGGATGGAATTTATATTGGTTTTAATTGTATAGTATTATTCTTTAAACTATGATGTATGTTTTCTATATATACCTTATATATAGGTTTGTTTCCCAGCAAAAAATTCTAAAAGGTAAAAATCATTCTATCCAATATTACTTTGAGTATTTTGGGAAAGGAAATATTAAAACAGTAGATCTATATCAACTTGTTATGAATTAACAATATTTATGCATGTAGAAATTGTCAAATAAAATGATCATAAACTTTACATAAATTCTCAAATCACCTTTCTCTGAAAAGTTTTTAGATTAGAAGTAGGTCATATTACCCTGCTGGGCTCCTGCACTGACTGGGTCCCCTGGAGTCTTGGCTGGCAAAGCTGGAGTTTTCAGGTAGCCAACATTTAGTAATCATGGTGTGGATTTTCATTTTAAACTATACAGTATAGTTTAACTGTAAAAGAAATTGATTCATAATTATTTGAGGAAAGTGTGACATGGCTACTTCCATGGTTATGGGTTTATTAACAAATAAACACCACACTTTCTGCTTGTTGTGATTATGTCATCCAGAGCCTTTTTAACATTTGAAAATGATTTCTTTTTTATTATTCATTTGACATAGTCTTACATACTGGAGGGAATTGTTACATATTAATACATATATGGATATTGTCAAAGTAAGTTAAGGCCGATCCTAGTCCAGGGTCTCTCCCCTTCAACCACTCCCTTCTCCCATGTCTCCCTTGCTTTACCCCCATGTTATAGATAGAACTAAGCCTATATGTGTGTATTAATTTTTGAATTTTCTGATCCTCTTTTCCCGCCTATGTGTAGTTGGGCTTCTCATGGGAGTCGAGGATTCCCAACTTCTTGATAACCCCCCTTATTCCTCCCTCCAGCTACATTGATAACCCCCCTAATTCCTCCCTCCCCTCCCTGCTCCCTTCCCTTTTTCCCATACCTTTATAATTATGGTTACCCCTGCTTATGGCATTTGCAGCCGAATGAATGGAGATGGAAAAAATTATGAGTGAAATATCCCAAACTCAGAGACTTAAGGGTCGCGTGTTTTTTCTCATATGTGGAAGCTAAGACAGATTGAAAGTTAGCTAAGTTCAAAAATAATAGATTAATTTTTACATAAGCAGGGGGAACAATAACTGTAGAAATGATTTCTGAAGAAAGTATTTCTAGCCTGTACTTTTCCACCTCTCCTGTTGAAATTTGAGAGCATATATTAAAGGTGTCCTTTTTCCAAAAGTCATGATCTTGGTAGAGTTCATTTATAGCACTGATATGTTAGATTTTATGAATTTATAAACACTTTTTAGACTTAAATGTTAGAATTTCAAGTTGGATTTTTATCTAGTTTCATATTAGGAGTATTCTGAAAGCCATATTTTAAAAGAAAAAAAACTTTTAAAAGTCAAGATCAGTCTGTCACACTGCAAAGCTATAGTAAATAAAGCTAAAAATGCAGAATAGCTTTTCCCCCCTCTCAGATGATATTAAAAGACATTATTGCTTTCTCTCAGGATTATTTTACTGTCTTAATTACAGTAAATTAGAATAATTAGAGAGAAATTATATGAACCCTGCAATTCCCCAAAGCCTTTATCCTGCCTTTTAGTCAGATAATGAATGTTAATATAAATAATTGATACATACTGAGTGCCTCCAAGTCTTCACACCTTACATTTTTCTTTTTAATTTTGCTCCAGATAAAAGGTGAATTATGTCAGGCATTATTTCTTTGCTCTAAAGAGTGCTAATTAAGCTTTTGGTGAATCTTATTGCAAATAAAACAAACTAATTCTGTAGAAACAGAGAGGCATATTCATTTCTTTTTGTTTTATCTTCATAGACTCAAATAAGTACAAAGTCTTTTCAATAAATGTAGCCAAAGATTTTTACCTCTGTTTGTTTTCAAGCACATATTGATAAGTGTTAAAAGTTTCCACAAAGTCTGTTTGGTACTTTAAGCATGAGGGTGTCATCAGACAAAAATAGTAAATCATCTTCAAACAGTGGAATGCTGATGCTTAATATTGACCAGAATATGAATGGTAAATATCATGTGCCAGGGGCTGGGGTCCACAGATTCAAACCCCAGCACCACGTGCACAATAAAATGTTGGAGCTACAAAGGCCACAGGGAAAACTAAATAAAATTGATTCTTTCTCTCTCTCTGAGAGAAATGTTTTATTTTTTAATTTTTTTTAAGAGAGAGGGACAGTGAGAGAGACAGAGAAAGAGAGAAACAACTTTATTTAGTTTTTCACATGGCCTTAGTTGCTCCAACACTCAGTTGTGTACATGGTGTTGGGGTTTGAACCCGGGTCCTCGTGCTTCCCAGGCAAGCGCCGAAACTGCTGAGCCACTGCTCCAGCCCAAGAGAGAAATTTTATTTAGTTTTTCATGTGGCTTTCCTTGCTTTGAGACTTCGATGAGTACATGATAGTTGGGGTTCAAACTCGTGTCCTCGCACATGCCAAGCAAGAGCCATAACTGCTTAGCCATGGCTCCAGCCCTGTCTGTCTTTTAAAAAAAGAAAAAAAATATCATGTACCAGAGTGTGTGCCCCAGGTACTGGCAATACAATGGACTTGATACAGACTATATATCCTTTACTATTGCAAAATTTATAAATAATTGCAGGTGTGATGCCCCTTACCAAAAGAGAAACAAGATGCTATAGTAGGATTTGATGAAGGGACTAGTGTTGTCTGAGAAGTCAACACTTGCTGGAGTGTAATAATTCAGGCATTTGCCAGCAGAAACAGGGATGGATTAAGGTGGAAGAGATTTTCCAATACAGGGAATCATGAATACAAATGTGTGGAGCTGATAGACTACATTTGGTTCCAGGGATGGGGAGAACTCCAGTGTGACTGAAAAATGGTAGAGCAAGATGTGTATATGGAGTGAGATTTGTCTATTGCACCTCTTCAGAAACCAAATGATACCTCTTAGGGGAAAATTCTCTTTTCTAGGGGAATTAGCAGAAAACCAAATGAAACCAAATTTGGATTTTTGTGCCTAGCACCATTTTCTATCTAGCACATTTAGTTTTGGGAGAAAGAAATGTTGACCAATGTGGACAACCCTTACACATGGTAACTTACACACTGAGAATACCACCTCTTCTTTATATATGCAGAACCCAAAGCGGGGAAAGAAACCCAAGTGTTCAAATTTTAATTTTCTTATTTGTGTGGCCATTGGATGTTGGAAATTTGTCTTCCCTGGCCAAGCCCAAGTTTCTTCATCTTTAAATCTGACATGAGCATATCTACCCCAAGAGACTTGGGAAAACCAAATGAGCTGATGATATGAAGGACCCAGCCCATGGTGCGTGGCACAGAGCATGTCTTGGTCTGAATAAATGCTGTTTTCTTAGCCTCCTTCACACTCACTCCTGGGTGTGCAAGATGCCACTGGTGTGTTGTGTGAGACCATGGTCACATTTTCACATCTAGTCCAACACAGACAAAACCCAAAGGGCCAGCCCTCTCTGCCATCCCTGCATCTTCTGAAAGCACTGACACCATCCGAAATAAGGACATAACAAATTATCATTTTCTGCCATCCCTGCCACTGAATGCACATCTCTCCTCTGCTATGAGAAAAGGAAAATGTTGGGAGAACACACAGTAAATAATTCAGCCTCTTCTTTTATTTGTGATTTTATGACTAGAAGTTTTGGAGAGTAAAAATGGAAGATCATTAATAAACATTCTAAGATAATGGGGAAAACTAAAATATATAGTCATCCCCATTAGACTATGTCACAGATACAAAAAAAGAATTAATGATTGTAGGGCACACCCTGTACCAACCTATTGTGGTCAAGAGAGGGGAAGATGTGATCATTAAAATTGTAGTGAATTATTCCTTTCTAGATTTTGCTATAGGTAACATTAATAATTAGAGAAAATAAAAGTTAAGGAATGCCATACAGTAGCAAATATTTTTTAAAGTTTTGCTCTGATCTCACACTTTTACCAGTCTTTTTAAAATTTTAAATATAATTTTAAATTGGTATTAGTGACAAATACAAATTCTGTGATTCATTAGGTTCAAATAGATGTTAGTAAATATTGTTACAGCTTTTGCCCTTTTAATAGTATTTTCTTAAGTGCTCATTTCAGACTCATTTGTAGGACATTTATTTCTATAAAACGTAGAGTGAATTTTTTAAATTATCGGGTTAAATGGCAATTCTTCATGCAACAAATGCTTAATGGGATGTATCAGGACCTGTGTTAAGTATTAGATGAACAAATGACCCAGACCATGTCTGGTAAAACTCCAACTTTTGGGGGCCTACAGAAAAGCAGCTAATTTATTGGCATTCACTTTGATAATGACTATGATGAAGAAAGTAAGAGAGCCGAGGGAACTTATCCAAGAAGTATCTAACCAGCCTCACCATCATCAGTGCACTGTATCTATTCTCTGACCCAAATCATAAGTCAGGTTTAGCTTTGAAAAATGTAGTCACCAAAGAGGACACAGCAGAACAGAAGCAGGTGTGTTAGGTGGAAGGAGGGCATAAAATGCTACAGGATTTCTTAGTAGGGAAGAAAGCCACACTCCTGAAGGGGACTTAGATTAGTTGATGTCACCCCCTCTTCTCAAAGAAGAGGAGGACCCCAGTCCCCAGCCAAATTCTTCCCCGGATACTATGATGTGAGCAAACCGAAGTTTAGGGGAACAATCTTATTCTTTACATAGCAGCTTTGAAACTCTATAATGAAGATGATACATTTTAAAGGAAATATGCAAACATTCTCTGAGTATTAGGGAAATTGGAAATAGGTATAATTAAAGCATCAATCAAGGCAACTTAGAAAGCACCTGGAAAGGAACTGTCTGATTTAATTGACAATGTTCAGCTTTCGTTAATGAAAACAGAGATTATGCCTTATTGTGTCTGATCTGGGAAAGTGTTTCCATTCTAAAAATGTTGTCTGCTGTGAAACACCACTTTTAATGTACAATGTTTTGGTATATATCTTAATACATAAAAGTTAATTTATTCCCTATATACATTACATTCCATAGAATGAATACCCTGCTGTAATATAGAAATATTGCACATTACTTACCCTTGTGTCCCATGAGAATTCATGTAGGAATTCATACTATGGACAAACAGTATTGACTCAATTTCACAACGATATTTGGCATGGGATAAACCCAAACAGGTCAGTCACTTGTGGCCTCCTGTGAGTCTCAGTTTTCTTACCTATAAAATGGGAAACTTAAATGTATTGATACTGACCTTCTTCAACCTTCAAAATTCTAAATAGAGATTAAATGAGGGAAACATGTTTTAATTAATAAATCCGATTTGAAACACTAAGTGGTTAAGATAAAACTAATAATTTTACTTACTGATTGATATTTTGTTTCAAATTTAATAGTTTATTTAGCTAACATCTATTGAATACTTGCTCTATACCAGACCCTATCTTAGTTGAAATATAATGAAAGCCAAAGTACACTCTTTTGCCTCATGGAGCTTACAGTGTGGAAGGACAGCTAGACGTGAATAGACACAGGAATACATACATTGTGTGCTAGGGTGGAAAAGCGAAGGTTTGGAAAGCTGCGATTTAGAGTAGTAGATGAGAAAACAGCGGGAGGCAGATTGCCTAGGATCTGAACGAATTCCCTGAGGCAAAAAAAGGATACTGTATGAGAAACTGAAAAGAAACTCACTGTGACTGGAGGTGCATGAGATGGGAAAGCACTGTGAGATGAGGTTGGGGAAACAGGCGGGGACTGTATTATCACACACCTGTGGCATTTCCTTCCTCAGGGTAACGAGACTTCCTCTGGATTAAACAAGGATGAAACTAAGGGAAAACATTATGATTCCAAGTATCATTAAGAGCCATATTAATCCTGGTGATTATCTTTTAGTGTGGTAACTTTTTTCATAATTAGCTCAGAAAGAATTTGTGAAGTGTTTGCAATCCCATTAGGGTTATATCTACTCCCAAAGAATTACTGGTGTCAGGTGCTTCATATAAGAAGTGCTTAATTGTATGGAAACTGGAAATTATATTGTAAAAATGTGCATGCATCAAATAATGAAGATGCTAAACAGTCAAAATTTTAAAAAAGTATCAAACAAGGAAATTCCAGGATGCACTTTGACATTAAAATCATCATATGGGGCTGGAGCGGTGGCATGCGTAAGTAGGCAGGTTCAAACCCCAGCACCATGTACACAATGAAGTGTCAGAGCAAGGACAGCCATGCGAAAAACTAAATAAAAATTGTTTCTCTCTCTCTCTCTCTCTCTGTCTCTCTCTCTCTCTCTCTTTCCCCTTGTCTCTTTAAAAGAAAAATCATCATCTGGAGTAGAGAAAGGATTGGGCAGGGGGTAAAGCAGAAAGGGACCAAATATTAGAAGACTCTAAGAAAGCTCCAGGTTGTAGCTTATGGTGACTTGTCAGAAGCGTGGCAGTGCACGTGGGGGAGAGGGGGAGATATGACATCAGGCATAGTGAAATGAACACTGAAGTTCACACAAAGTGACTTTCAATTTTCTTGGTCAGAAAAGATATTTTTCTGTCATTCTTCTTTTTTATTTTTAAAGCCTTTTAGGAAAAAGTAGAAATTGTCTTTGCATTTTTCCGTCTAGACAGAGCAAAGCAATGACTTACACATACATTTTATTAAATCCACCCGATTGCTCTCTGAGATGAATGTTATAGCTTCTCATAATTACAAATCACCAAAAGACTATTATCAACTAGAAAACATCTTCACATACAAATGTTAAAAAGACCAGTATTTACATTTTCAAAGAATCAAAATTTTGTCTTTCTGGATTTCTCTACAGCATTTTAAACTTAAACACTGTAGCAGATGATGTTGGTAAATATCTGACATCATTCATTCTTTTTCATTTTACCAGCATCAATGACTAATCACTAACTGCTCTCATGATAAGAGTCACACTTGTGCGTTAGAGATAGCCAAAGACCTTCACCAAGAAAGCAGCTGAGCCTCCACAAACCTGTGAAGACTGCACAAGACAGCGCTCTCCATTACTGGAAAATAGTTTTGACATATTGTGCATTCACTATACAAAATATCAAGGGGAAATATTTTGCTCTATTGTTATTTAAAATCAGCTTAAATATGTATATGTTCAACATCTTTCAGGTATGATTTAAGAAAATATAAGTGTACCTTACGTTTAAACTGTGAAAGAAACTAAGCAATTTTGCATTCAATTTGGAATAAAAAGAAAGTGTCTCATTCCACATATTTTACAGATATCAGAATCAAGGTATGTAATCATTTCTGACATTTTACTACCTCAAGGTTCATTATGTCTAGATTGTTTTTCTTCAAATAATCAAATACTCTCTCCTGATTTATACTGTGCATAGGTGGTTAATCTTTAGATTTTAATCGCAATTTGATCATAAATTTTAATCTAATTTATTGTTTCACTTTTAAAGACATCTCATATTTGTATTTGCAGGTAAAACTGGAAGCAGATAATATTTCCATCACGAATCTTCAGTTTAGACTTGACATTTCCTTTGAGAATCTTAATGATAAATTGTCACTCTGTTATCAAGGATCTAATGAGTTTTTTAAAGTATATTATTAAAATAAATATAAGAGACATGCAAAATCAGCACATCCATGTAATCACTACCAGGATTAAAACATGGAATATATCCAGCCACCCCAGAAAGCCATCTTCTTCAACATCCAAGTCATTATCAGTCCCACCAGGAATAACCATTGTCCGTCATCATAGGCTCATTCTGTATGTTTTTTAACTCTTTATAAATGCATTTGTCCCGTAGAAGTGCTGTATGTTATTCCATTGTATTAATATACCAACATTTATTTATCTACTCAAGTGACTTCTGGGCATATACAGTTGGAAATAAAAAACAAATGCTGCTGTAAAAATTATTGTACATATTTTGGGTACACATGCATATACATCCATTCTCCTGGGGTACTTATCCATGAATTAAATTGTTGGATCAAATGTCAAGAGTATGAAGTTTCCTTAGATAATGTAAACAATTTTCTGAGGCAGTTTTACCATTTTCAACAGAAATATATGAGAATTCCAGTGGCTCTGTCAGCTCAGCTCTTAGGACCTTTATTCTTTCATTTTAGCCATTCTGCTGCTTGTCTTAGAATATTTCATTTAAACATCAAAGTTTTAATTTTTAGTTAAATTAGTTAAATATCTACTAACAGTATACTTGGACATTATACCAGTAGTAAGAAAAATAAATACAGAACATAAAGACTGAAAAGAAAAAAAGTAAGACTGCCATGATATTCAGATGACACAATTTTATATACAGAAATTTTTTAAATAAAGACAAACTATTATCTTGTGGTTAAGGCATTTTAAATATCCATAGTAATTTCTTTCCCTCCCTTATAGGTTACAGTGAATATAATTATTTAATACCAAAACATCTAGGAATTTTATATTTATCTTTTTGTTACCAATTCATAGCTTTAATACCTTGATGGTCAGAGATCATCTTTGATATGATTTCTTATTATTCAAAATTTATTGTTTCTTGTTTTAATCGCCAAGTATGTAGTTAATTTTAGAAAAATTTCCATGTATGCTTCAAAAAATGAGACTTTAGGAATTGTATGAAATTCAACTAATTTGAATTAGTTGAAGAATTAACAAATAATCAACAAAATAATTCACATATTCTGTAACTTTTCCTTTTTCTACCCATTATTGAGAAACATACATCATGGACTTCCTCTATGATTATGAATTTTTCCATTACTCTTTCAATTTCTGTTGGTGCTTGCTTTATACATGTTAGTGCTATATAATTAGGTAAATATAAATTTCTAACGGTTACTTCTTCCAGGTGAAATGACCCAGACATTTTACAAAGAATCTTCTTGTCTTGCATGATGTTCCTTGCCTTGAATTCTATTGGTGGATATTAATCCATCCTCACCAGATTTTGTTTTGTTTTGGTTGGGACGGCGGGAGTAGAAGCAGGCAGAATTTGCATTATACATAGAAACCTCTCCAAACTTTTAACTTTTCCTGCTTTTTCATATTTAAATTATAAATCTTATAGAGAGTATTATAGGTATTTTTCAAACACTGATAATCTTTGATTTTCAAGTAGCATATTTGTTTTGCTTGTGTTTAACATAATAATAAAACTATTATGATTAATACAATCAATATATTATCAATATATTTTGCCATGTTATGTTTATATTGTAAGTCCTTTGTTTTTTTCTTGTCTTTTTTGAAAATAATCAGATATTTTTGTATTCCAATTTCATCCTTTATTTGCTTGCTTATTTATTACTTTTTAATATATTTGAGATTAAGGAGGACTTCCTTAGCTTATTATGGTCCAAAATATACTAGTGCTACATAGGTTGCCTAGCAATGGTATAATCTTAGAGCAATAAATGTCTGTGTTTTGGGTTATTTTTGTCCAATGTTTTAGTCAAATACTTAACCTATATGTGATTTATTTAATTGCATATTTAATATATTTAAGCCAGCATGGCATTGATCCTACACATGTAATACTCATTTAGATTTACCTATATGCTTTCCCTGGGCTTTTCATGATTCCCTGTTCCTTGGCATTCTCAAATTCTGTTTCCCATCTCCCCAGGACAACAGGATGCTCTGCATGGCATCTTTACCTCTTACCTGGGCTTTTCACTTGGCTTATACCATGGGCATGTGTCTCATGCAAACTCTCAAATGGCTCTAGGTGAGAAGCAACACTGAGGTAGAACCAGCTTCTCTGTGCTTCTTTCTCTCCAATCTTCTTATCCCTTTTGATTATTTCATCATTAGTTCCATCTTTCTGTGTCCCAATTACCTTCATACTTCACATACTTCTTTCTCCTGCTCTTGCACCTGCAAAATCAATTCCATTCCCTATCATCCTCTATTTCAGTGAGTTTTGTCTCTTGCCCTCCTTTCACATCTCCTATTATTTTCTTGGTTTTGAAATGGGATGAAAATAAATGCATTTTCTCTGTACCTCCCAGTGTCCTTGTGAAGATTAAACATGTGAAAATTCATCAAGAAGTATTAAATTTGATATGGATACCAAATTTTATTTTATAGCATTTTATATTATGTTTTTCCATATCCTTCCAAGAGCTCAGTTTGGGGTACTCTTGCTCTCTGCTGCAATGTAGGCAGGTTTAGACATGTTTTGCAAACTGATGAGCTGAGCCTGTCAGAAGCCTATTTACAGGGCTGAGGAGCTTCCTGAGAAAAGCTTAGTTATATCAGATCCTGGGATTCAGGCATATGTGGACATGCCTGGCACACTGATTGGTATGTAAGCAGAAACGTGAAAACTCTTTCACAAACAGGCCACCCTGCAAAAGAAGTTGCCTAGCAAATTGTAAAGTTTAACCCAATACAAAATTTTTATTGTTGGTGAGAAATAAGGACTTTGAACATAACATAGTGATAGTGAGTCAAATCTGTCCTTAGTCCTGGTTCTGGGAGCTTGTTAAGCAAAAATAATCTCTCTCAGAAAGGTAACTGCAATATGCAAACAAAAGAATCGGAATGAGGAGGACAAGGAGAAGGGGGTACAGTTCCAACCAAAGTTGAGCAAAAACAATGATGTTCAGAAAAAGAACATAATGCCATTTCCAAAATCAAGTCCCTTCCTACAACCTGACTGCCTCTTACCAATAATCCTCATTGTCCAAGAGTAATCTTTTTAAAACCAAACTCATTATTTTGCCCCACTATTAAATACTTTTAAATGACTCACCATGTCCTACCAAAGAAAATTTTAAATTATTTAGCATATCATACAAAGATATTCAAGACTGATTTTTTTTCTGTCAATATGCTATTGAATAAGACGAGGAAAATGATATATGAGGACCCTGCCGGAGCCGACTGACCCAGCTGCTGTGTGCAGACCCAGGCCTCAGGCACACACAGGACACCCATGCCCAGGACACTGCCAGAACCGACTGACCCAACCTCTGCGCACAGATCCATGCCTCAGGCTTTCATGGGACATCCACACCGAAGACCCGGCCTGACCCAGCTTACTAAGCTGCTGTGTGTGGTTCTAGGCGTCAGGATCAGGGCTTCCAGATCACCCGCACCCGGACACCACCCACCAGTCCCAACCTGTTCAACCTGCTGTGTGTGAATCCAGGCCTTGGGCACTTGCAGGACACCCACACCCAGGAGCCCTCTGGAACTGACTCATCCAGCTGCTGCATGAGGGGTCAGGCCTCAGGTTTGAAGCCATCAGGCACTTGCAATTCACTTACACCCAGGATCCCTTTCACCACCACCCACCCCGTCCTGACCTCCCGTGCCCAGTCGCCAGGCACATATCCGTCCAACCACAGCCCATACCCACCAGGTCCATATGTATTGGGACCATACTCACTGCCAATGATTCCAGGTCTGGATATAGTGCAAAAGAGGACATTAAGGCCTGTCATGAGAGACCAGGATCCAGTGACACCCCGGCTGCTGAGGTACTACAACAAAGCAGACTACCCGCAACCCCCAACAGATTCCAGATTGATGCCCTGGAGCCTAGATCCATAAGCGAAACTCAGTTCAAATATCATGAAGAAGATTATCAAAAATGAGGAAACAAAATAGAAAAGTTTCACCACAAACCACTCCCCAACCAAGGAACACACAGACAGGGACCAGGATGAAAACCTAGAAATAATTATCAATGATCTCATTATTAAAGGAAACAATGAACTAAAAGAAAATATAATAAAGGTACTAAGTGAGAAAACCAAGAGATGAAATATTCTATTATCAAGGAAATAGACATATTGAAAAAGGAAGTAACAGTTAAATCTTCAATTGCATTAAAACAATGATGGAAGAATTTAATAATGAACTAACCTCTATAGAAAAAAGAACCTTAACTGTGGAAGAAAGAACCTCTGACGATGACCATAGGCTGAGTAAGTTTGTGCACATACATGACAAAAAAGAAAAAAACTCAGAACGTGAGCAGAATTTTCAAAATGTCTGGGATGAAGTTAGAGAAAAAAATATAAGAATAATTGGGATATAGGAAGAAATCAAAACCCGAAAAAAATGGTTTTAATAACATTCACAATAAAATAGTTTTAGAAACATTTCCCATATCAGAATAGAGTCAGAAATGCTCATACAGGAAGCATGCAGGTTACTCAATAGGCCTAATCAAATGAGAAGTACCCCAAAGCACATCATATTCAAAATACACAACAGGGAAATCAAGGAAAGAATATTAAAATCAGCAAGAGATAAACACCAAAACACATTCAGAGGCAAACCAGTAAGGTTCATGACTGACTTTTCACCCCAGACTCTATAAGCAAAAAGATCCCGAAAGGAGATCTTTCAATGTCTGAATACCACAACATGCAGCTAAGAATACTATACCCAATAAAACTCAGCTTCAAATTTGATGGAGAACTAATAACATTTCACAATAAGATCAAACATGGAGATTTCATGAACAGAAACCAGCATTACAAAGAATCCTCAAAGAAACTCCACAGAGAAGAACAAGCAAACCATCCTCAAAGCCCACAAACAGAGGACATTTGATAATGGTACATGCTATCAATAGTCAACCAAGATGACCAGAATGAAGGCCACTACATCCTGTTAAAGGAAAAAATACAAGAAGATAAAACCATAGTAAATATATACTGTCCAACGGCCAACACTCCCAACTATGTGGAAAAATTACTCATGATATAAAACCTCTCGTGGACTTCATTGTGATAATACTGGAAGATCTTAACACTCCTCTAATATCAATGGACATTCAAAGCAAAAATAAACAAATAAATAAAGAGATCTTCAGCCTAAACAACTCCATAAATCAAATGGATTTAACAGACATCTGTAGAATATTCTACCCCAAATTGGCTGAGTATACTTTCTTCTCAGCAGCACATGGATCCTTCTCCAAAATAGACATATTCTACTTCACAAATGAAATCTCAGCAAATATAAAAAGTAGGTATTATTCCATGTATCCTATCAGACCATGATGCCATGACCCTAGCATTCAACAGCAAAAATCATAACAGAAAACACATGTACATGGAGATTGAACAATACCCTACTAAATGAAGAATAGATCCAAGAAAACATGAGAAAGGAAATCAAGAAATTCTTGGAAGAGAATGAGAGTAAAGACACAACATATCGAAACCTTTGGGACAGCATGAAAGTATTCTTAAGGAGAGAATTTATAGCACTGAATGCCTACATTAAAACCAGGAGAGAAGCTGGAGCAGTGGCTCGGCAGTTATGGCACTTGCCTGACATGCGTGAGGATGCGAGTTCAACCCCCAGCAACTAAGTGTTGAGGCAGAAGCCACATAAAAAAACTAAATAAAACTGATCCTCTCTTTCTCTCTAACTCTCAAATAAATAAGCTTATGCTTCACCTCAAATCCCTACCAAAAAAAAATGCAAGCTCCAAAGCTAGCAGAGGATAGGAAATATTCAGCTGACATCAATGAAATTGAGAACAAAAAATAAAATAAAATAAAAAGAATTGATGAAGCAAAGAGGTGGTTCTTCAAAAAACAAGTAAAATTGACAGATCACTAGCTAATCTCACTAAAAGGAAAGAATTGAAGCAAATCAAATAATCACCAATCAAAAGAGAGCAATCAACAATGACCACATATAAATCCAATGGATTTATACTTTGAAAAACTATGCTCCTCTAAATTAGATAATCTAGAAGACATGGACAAATTTCTGGACACATACAACATCCCCAAACTGATGCAGGAAGATATTTAAATCCCAAACAGCCCAATAACAGGCAATGAAAACCAAATAGCATTTAAAGGCCTTCCAAAGAAGAAAAGCCCAGTACTTGATGGATTCCCTGCAGAGTTTTACCACAACTATGAGGAAGAGCTAAAAGTCTCCTTATTAAGCTATTCCAAGAAATTTAAAAAGAGGGAACTCTCCCACTTTTTATGAGGCAACCATGATTCTGATATCAAAACCCAACAAAGATGCATCAAAAAGAAGATAATTACAGACCAATATCTTTGATGAATATCCATGCAAAAAATCCTCAATAAAGGTCTAGAAAACCACATTCAAAAACTCATAAAGAAGATAATTCATCATGGGATGTAAGGCTGGTTCAACATATGCAACATATGCAAATCAATAAATGTGATTCATCACTTAAATAGAATTAAAGACAAAAGCCATATGATCATTTCAATTGATGCAGAAAATGCCTTTGATAAAATCCAGCACACATTTATCTTCTGGAGAAGATAGAGATCAATGCATTTTATCTTAACTTAGTAAAGGCCACATATGCCAAACCTTCAATAAGTACAATAATAAATGGAGAAAACCTGAAAGCCTTTCCATTAAAGTCAGGAACAAAACAAGGCTGCCCACTCTTCACCACTTTTATTCAATAACAGTCATCGAAACCCTAGCTGGAAACAACAGGCAAGAAAAGGAAAGTCAAATTATCACTTTTTGCTGATGACATGATCCTATATCAGAAAGATCCAAAAAACTTCCCCAGAAAACTGCTTGAGCTTATAAACAGATTTGGCTAAGTAGTATGCTACTAGATCAACACCCATAAATCTATAGTTTTCCTATACACTAACAATAATAGCGCAGAAAAAGAAATCAGGAAATAGATCACATTTATAATATCTTCAAATAGAATAAAATACTTGGGAATTAATCTAACAAGGGAAGTAAAAGACCTCTATGAGGAAAATTATTGATCATTGAAGACAGAAATTGAAGAAGATCTGAGAAGATGGAAGGATGTTCCATGTTCTTGGTTAGGCAGAATTAATATAACAAAAATGTTCATTTTGTCAAAAGCACTCTACAGTTTCTTTTTTTTTTAATATGCAGTATTTATAAATTTTTTTAATTTTTTATTTGATAAACATGGTCTTACAATTAGGAAGGGTTCATTGTTAATCAATCAAAAACAAATCTAATGACAGAACAAGCCAATACTGGTGCCAGACCATGGTTTCCCCCCTGTGGGTTCTCCATGGTTCCATGTTTCACTCTACTTAAACTCCAAGTTAATTGGACATATCCTGGAGGTCGGAAGTTCCCCTCAGATTAGATTCCCCATACTACCTCCCTCTGGTCACCTTGACGTCCTTCGTATTCCCTGCTCCCCTGCTTAGTCCCCCAGGAACCTAGGCAAGGTTCCCCATGATCGTGTAAAAATTCATACATGTTGAGGTAGTTGTTAGGTTAGCCATGTATCGTACTATTTCCGTTCGTATTCTCTCACAAATGAGAGAAAACATTCAGCCCTTAAGTCTCTGAGTTTGGGATACTTAGCAAAATTTTTTCCATCTCCATCCATTTGGCTGCAAATGCCATAATATTGTTTTCTCTAATAGCCGAGCAGTATTCCATTGTATAAATGTACCAAAGTTTTTGGATCCACTCATCAAGTGAGGGGCATCTGGGTTGGTTCCACAATTTAGCTATAGTAAATTGAGCTGCTATAAACATTGATGAAGCTATATCGCTATAGTAAGCCGATTGTAGTTCTTTGGGGAAGATACCCAGGAGTTGGGATAGCTATACAATTTCGGTGCAATCCCTCCCAAGATTCCAATGTCATTCTTTACAGATATTAAAAAAGAATCTCTCAAATTTATTTGTAACAACAAGAAATCCAGAATAGACAAAACATTACTAAGCAAGAAACACAAAAAATGTGGTTTCACAATACCAGATCTAAAATTGTATTGTAGAACTGTAGTAACAAAAACAGCATGGTACTGTTATCAAAATAGGATTGAAGACCAAGGGGATAGAATAGAAGACTCTGATTCAAACCCACAAATATTTAAATATCTCTTATTTGACAAAGGGGATTAAAATATAGCATAGAGGAACGACGGGCTTTTCAACAAATGGTGCTATACAAACTGGATAGCCATGTGCAGGAAGTCGAAATTAGATCCTTATTTCTCTCCTTGCACAAAACTCAAATCAAAATGGATCAAGGAACTAAGAATTAAACCAGCTACCATGCAACTACTAGAAGAAAAATTAGGACCAATATATTCCTGCATATGGGAGTAGGCAACTACTTCCTCAACAAGACTCCCAAAGGTAAAGAATTAAAGTCAAGAATTAATGAGTGAGATGTCATTAAGTTAAAAAGCTTCTACACAGCCAAGGAATTGGTCAAAATTGGTAAGATAGAAAGCACAGAATGGGAGATAATCATGGCCTGTGCTTCCTCTGACAGGGAACTAATATCCAAAATTTACAAAGAACTCAAAAACTGGATATCAAAAACACAAGCAATCCAATCAGTAAATGGGCCAGAGAGCTAAACAAACTTCTCAGCAGAGGAAATTGAGCAAGGCAATGAATACATGAGAAAGTGCTCTAAGTCAGTAGTAATCAGAGAAATACAAATTGAAACTACATTAAGATTTCACCCCCCTTTAGTCATATTGGCAAAGATGAGGAATATAAACAATGATAGATGCTTGAGGGGTTGTGGAGAGATAGGAATATTAGAACATTGTTGGTGGAACTGAAGACTGGTACGGTCACTCTGGAAAGCAGTAGGGAGACTCCACAAAAAAATTAGGGTGGGATCCACCGTATGACCCAGCTGTCCATCTTCTGGGTATTTTCCCAGAGGATTTAGAATCAGCACATTATAGCAACACAGCAAAATCAATATTCATAGCAGCTCCATTAACAAGTGCTAAATTATGGAATCAGCAGAGATGTCAATCATTGGATGAATGGTTCCAAAATCCCTGGTAAACTGTGGAGTTCTACTCAGCTATTACAAACAATGATATTGCAGCCTTTGAAGGTAAATGAATGGCAATGGAAGAAATCATGATGAGCGAAGTTAGCAAAATCCAGAGACTCAAGAGTATTCCCTCATTTGTGGAGGCTAGAGTAAAACCCAGTCTTGGGTGGAAAGGTAGTCAAATTCATGTGTTAGAACCACTAGGGAATATAGTAACACATAATCTAGGGGAAACATAGATTTGTGGGGGCATGGGGGGGAAAGAAGTGACAGGGGGATGGGAGAAGGAGGGAAGGTTGGGGGGGGATCTAGGGAGAAAATCAACAATGTAACATCCTCTTTACACCCCCTCCCAGAAGTCAAATAATACTATGCAATCATTTAATTTAGGAAAATTAAAAATCATATATTTGTGTATAATATGTATATATACAGAGAAATATATATGGACATTTTAATCTTTTATAGGGGCATAATATAGAAGAATCAAGAGACTAGGGTATAGACTGGGGTGTGGGCAATGTGAAAGTAACTAAGGTTTAGGCTCAAAAACATATCATATTGTTACTTTATATGCACATATGATTATGCAACAACTCAACTCCTTAATATAAAAAAGGAAAATGATATAGTACTATAATCATTAAAACTGTGTGAATGAATTCCATTATATATTGGAGTGAGATAAAATATCTTTCAAATCAAATAAAGCCCACAATTTTTAAGATTTTGGAGATCAAATATCGCATTACTATACAAACAGGGCAAACTACACATTTAGTCATAATTTCACTACTTTAATCTGCAGGTCTTTTAGCAAAATGCTACTGTAATTATTGTCATTCACTTTTCTTCTTTGATATATTTTGTTGTGAAAATGACCTTTTCCCATTATAGTTCTTTACCATGAGACTCAAATTAACATGTAAAATTGCTTTCACCTTAGGCAAAGCCAACCTAAACTTATTATGGTGATGACATGATCAAGGCCTGATAGTTAAAAATGCCTATTGTCTCATTATTTTTCCCTTGCTCTACTTATTATCAACATTTTTAGAAGATTTCATTTTTTTCTTGTTTTGTTTGTTTAATTTTGTTTTAGGATCATTGCTTACTCTTGACATTATTGTTTTTAAAATCCTTAATGAAAAACAGACGTTTATAACTTTCCAAAGTGCTTCCTCTATGCAATTTATTTTATGTTAGCATATACTACAGAATTTAGGGTTTTTTTTCCAGTAAAATATTACTTTTAAGGAAAGTATCATACTCAATAGCACCCATTTTAATCTGTTTAAAAAATCTATAAATGATTAATCAATAAATTTTTTCTATTATGTTAAGTTTAATTGCATAAATGTGTTTCTTCCAACATCTTTGGAATGTTTGCTTTAGACTAAGCTGTTTTCAGAATTTTATGTACAAGCTAAGGATTATATATAAATCCAAGAATAAGTCTCAAAGCCTTTCTCTAAGTAATGTGTCAGTAAGGAGTTTTCATTTGTCTGAAAAAGTGAGCTACCACAGAATGGTGATTTTGTGAGGAAGCTGAGGAGCTCACTGAGTGGAAGGGGGTACCACAGGAACCAAGAATTCTGCTCTGACATGTTACTACTGTTATTAAACTTTGCACACAGTATTGTGGCATAGGTTAAATGAAAAGTGTCATTCAGTATATAAGCACTTAGAGCATCAACCCCTGTGTTCCCTTCCTGTGGATGTTTCCAGAGTTTAATTTGGTTGGCAATGGGAATTTGCAGTTTCCGCCAAGTTCTGTAGGGATGAGCCATCTGTGTTTCAGGGATGACAGATTCTTATGGAATATATGGTAATTTGAAGCATAGCTCAATTCTGAGTTGAAAGTGTGTTGTAAGGTGCACAACTACAAATAATAACATCAAATGGTGTTTAGTCTATAATAATAAATGCTGGCAAGGATGTGAGGGGAAATGTACACTTACACATTGTAAATTAGTACAATCACTCTGGAAAGCAGTGTGGATATTCCTCAGAAAACTAGGAATGGAATCTCCAAATGACCCAACTATACCATTCCTTGGTATTTATCCAAAAAATCTAAAATCAGCATACTGTAGTGATAACAGTCACATTAATGTTTATACCAGCACAACTCAAAGCAACCAAAATATGGAACCAGCCCAGGTGCCCATTGATAGTGAAATGAATTGAGAAAATGTGGTATATATACAAGATGGAGCTTTACTCAGCCATAAAGCATTTGCCTGTAAAAGTATGTAAAATCAAGGGTCAAATGTTTTCTCTAAAATGCAGAAATTAGAGCAAAGAAAGTGTGAGCGAAAGGCATGGAGGTCAGATATCATAAAGACAGAGAGGACACAGAGAAGATCAGTGGAACAGAAGGAGATTTAGGGAGGAGGAGGGATGGGAAAGGGGAGAAAATACAAAATTAATATAACATAATTAAGCCATGTACACGTATAAATACAGCACAGTGAATTCCACCTATATGTATATCTATAAAGCACCAATTAAAAATATATAAATGAGTGGAAGGCAAACCAATAGAGGAAAAGAAGGGGAATACAGGGATGGAGGAAAGGAAGAAGAAGAGGAGGGAAAAGAAGGACCAAGGACTGAAATGGAGCAAATTAAATCTCATGAATGTATAATTAAGTCAAAATGAACTATTATGTACAACTATAATGTGTCAATATAAACAAAAATGTCTTTAGTTTGTTAGCAAAATGTAAAAAATTTTATGAATAAAACATTTTGATGACAAACTCAATATTATCTTTCTTGAAATATATGTGGATTAGAATATATTGGTAAATTAATTGGAAATGGGATTTTGGTTCTTCCATTATGGATGGGCTCAGTAACCTCCAATACAACTCCTTTTCACTTCTTACTAAAATATAAAAAGACAGAAAAAAAGATGAGAGCTCCAAACCACAATGAAAAATACAACTATCAGATAGCCCAACACTATAATCTTGGAAGAATTGACAATAATCATAAGGCTGATAGGGCTGGATGTAGAAAAATAATTCAGAATACAACAACACATACTGACTTCAATTATGGGAAAATAAAAAGACTTGAAAATATAGACAAGAAAATATTTGTTCTTGCAAACTATCCTCTTGATGCAGAAAACTAGGAATTTGGTCAAACAGCAATATAACTCTTCTCTATCTTTCATCTGCCAAAATGATAGTAAACCCACCAATGCCCCACTTCCATTTTTCTATATTCAGGATAAGATTGCAAGTCCCAGAGAATAGCCAGGCCATGATGTTAAGGGGAAATCTAACAACTGGTGGAAAAAGAGAATTCTGATAAATATTCTTATGTACACAACATTGCAATCACTATCTTTAATAAAGATAAAAAGGAAGAAATAACTTCATTCACAAATGACATTGCTTTTGTAAATAGAAATTCTAATAGACTCTACCAAAACTTACTACTAAATTATCAAATAAATTCAGAATGTAAGTGGATAAATAAATTCATAGACAAAAATCAATTGTATTTCTATGTACTATCAAGTAACAAAAATAAATTTTATTTTTTATTTTTAAATTATTAATAACACATTTTAAGGGCTGTAGTGGTTGCTCAATGGTTGCAGTGCTTGCCTAGTTTGTACAAGGACTTGGGTTTGAGACTCAGCACCACATACACAACTGTCAGAAAAAAAGAAACATGAAAAAATAAAGTTGATTCTATCTTTCTCTCTTAAAAAATATCATATTAGTTGTTCATATTAATGGAATTCACTGTGATATTTCCATATATGTATACATGGAGCACTGATCTCCCTGCATTCCCAACATCCTTCTCAGTCCCTTCTACTTTCAGGTCAACTTTTTTGTTGTTCAAGATATCAGGTCTTACAATAAGGTCTTTGATCCATGTTGAGTTATTTTGTGGACAGGGTAATGATAGGGGTCAAATATCAGTCTTCTGCATGTGGGGTTCCAGTTTTCCTAGCACCTTTTTTTGAAGAGGCTATCCCTTGTCCAAAGTGTGTTTTTAGCACCATTGTCAAGAATCAATTTGCTACAGATGTGTGGATTTAGTTCTGGGTTCTCTATACTATTCCACTGGTACACATGTCTGATTTTATGCCAATACCATGCTGTTTTTATTACTAAGGTTCTGTAGTATGTCTTGAAATCAAGTATTGTGATACCCCTAGTTTTGCTAGACAATTTTAGGTTTGGCTTTTTCCAGTCCTGTGAAGAATGTCTTTGGTGTTTTGATGGGGGGATTTCATTGAATCTGTAGATTGCTTGGGGTAGTATGGATATTTTAATTATATTAAGTTGTCCTGTCCATGAACCTAGAAAGACTTTTCACCTTTTAGTGTCTTCTTCAATTTCTTTCTCCAGTGTTTTGTAATTTTTATTATGAAGGTCTTTCACTTCTTTAGTTAAATTTATTCCTAAACCTATTATCTTTTGTGTGACTATCATAAATGGGATTGTTTTCATGATTTTTTTAGCAACTAAATTATTGGTGTACAGAAAAGCTACTGATTTTTGCATGTGCATTTTGTATCCTACCACTTTACTGAGGTCTTTTGGTGAAGTCTTTATGTTTTTCTATGTATAGAATAATATCATAGGCAAATGGATAATTTTACTTCTTCCTTTTCTTTCCTCTGCCTTTTATTTCTTCCTATTGCTTATTTGCTCTAGCTAAAATCTCTAGTACTATGTTCAACATGAATGGTAAGAGCAGACAACCTTGTCACCTTTTTTCAGTTCTTTTTAATTATATATAGCATTAGGATTCATTTTGACACAATGATAAAAACGTGGAATAAAATTTGTTCTAATGCAGTCCTCAGTAACCTCCCGTTTCTCTACCCTCCTCCCTCCACCTATTCCTTTCCCTCTACTGATCTTTCTGCAATTTACTTATAGGTTTTTTAAATTAGTGCCTTGTGGATATACACAATAGTGAGATTCACTGTGGTATAATCATATATGTACATAGGAAAGTTAAGTCAGATTCATTCCACTGTTCTTCCCTTATGTATGTCTCCTCCCTACTCTTCAATCCCCTTGCTCTACTCCTCTGATTTTTCTTCTGTTTTGATGGAATCTAACCTCCTCTTTTGTTTTGTTTCATTTTTTCCCTTATTTTGGACTAGCTTCTACACATCAGAAAAAAGACATTTGACTTTCTGGGTCTGGCTTACTTTACTTGGTACGATGGTCTCCATTTTGATTCATTTACTGGCAAATGGCAATTTAATTCTTCTTTATGGCTAATACTCAATTGTGTATATATACCCCAATTTCTTTATCCATTCTTCTGTGTACAGGTTCCTAGGTTGATTCCATAGCTTGCTTAATATGAATTGTGTTTCTATAACCATTGATGTGGCCATATTCCTATAGTATGCTGATTTTAGATCTTTTGGATATATACCCAGGACTGGGATACCTGGGTCATATGGTGGTTCCATTTCTAGGCTTTTGAGGGATTCTCCTTACAGCTTTCCAGGGTGATTGTACCAATTTGCAATCCCATAAACAAGGTATAAGTGTACCTTTTCTCCCACATCCTTGTCAACACTATTGTTGTATTCTTGAAAATTGCCATTCTGACTAGGATGAGATGAAATTTCAATGTAGTTTTGATTTGCATTTGCCTGATTGCTAAAGATGTTGAGCATTTTTTCACATATTTATTGGACATTTGTGAGAACTGTCTGTTTATCTCTTTTATCTGTTTATTAATTGGGATTGGAGTGTATTGTGTGTGTGTGTGTGTGTGTGTGTGTGTGTGTGTGTGTGTGTGTTGTTTTTTAATGCTTTATATATATTCTGGATATTAATGGTCAATCTGAGGAGCATGTAACAAAGATCTTCTCCAATTCTGTATGCTCTCTATTCATACTCTTGTTTCTTTCCCGTGCAGAAGCTTTTTCTTTTCTTTTTCTTTTTTTTTAATTTATGAGCAACCGTACAAGATTTTAACAAAATAATATAAAATGTGTATAAAATGTGTATATATTCTGGATATTGCAATTATCCCCAGGAGTGCCCCCCCAAATACCCTCCCTTATCCCTCCCTTCCCCTTCCCATTATAACTCTAAAAAAAGTATTAGATTGTAAAGCTTTACATCTTATCTGGATTTAACTCATGTTACTAGACCAACTTTCTCATTGTCCAGGGTCTAGTCCCCACCTCCACAGATGAGTGGAGACAATCGACCCTTAGATCTCTGGGTTAAGCTGATTTTACTCATGCAGAAGCTTTTTAATTTGATTCTATCCACTTATTTTTTGTTTTATTTCTTGCACTTTAGGAGTCTTGTTAAGGAAGTAGATGCCCCTGACAATATGTTGGAGTATTGGGCCTACATTTCTTCTAGCAGTTGCAGAGTTTCTGATCTATTTTCTAGGCCTTTGATTCATTTTGGGTTCACTTCTATGCAGAGTGAAAGATAGGGGTTAAGTTTCATTCTTCTACATATGGATATCCAGTTTTCCCAGCATCGCTTGTTAAAAAGCTGTCTTTTCTCTAAAAATATGTTTTTGGCACCTCTGTATAATATGAGTTTACTATATCTATGTGGGTTTGTCTCTACGTATTCTATTCTATTCCACTGGTCTTTATGTCAATTTTGGTGCAAGTACCATACTGCTTTTGTTACTATAGATCTGTAGGATAATTTGTGGTCAGGTATTGTGATGCCTCCAGCATCCCTCTCTTTGCTCAGAATTGCTATGGTTATTCTCGGTTTCTTGCTTTTTCAAATGAATTTTAGAATGGCTTTTGCTAGTTCTGTAAGAATTCCATTGGTATTTTGACAAGGATTGCATTGAATCTGTATAGCGCTTTGAATAGTGTGGCCATTTTGACAATGTTAATTCTGCCTATCTTAAAAAAAGGAATGTCTTTCCATCTTCTAAGGTCTTATTCGATTTTTTCCTTCAGTATTCTATAATTTTCATTGTAGAGGTCCTTCACTTTCTTTCTTAGATTATTTTCCCAAGTACTTTTGTTGAGGTTACTGTGAATGTGATAATTTTCCTAACTTATTTTTCAGCAGGTTTATTATTGAAGTAAAGGAAAGTGATTAATTGATGTATCTTGTATTCCACTACTTTAGTAATTGTTTATCAGTTTTATATTTATTCTGGTGGAGTTTTCTTGTTTTGTTTTTGTTTTTGTTTTTTTGAGGGGCAGTAATCTAAATATAAGATCATATCATCAGCAAACAGATAATTTGAACTTCTTTTCTTATTTGTATCCCTTGAATTTCCTTCTCTTGCCTGATTGCTCTGGCTAGAATTTCAAGGACTATTTTGATAGGTCAGAGTGAACATCCTTGTGTCCTGCTTTTAGAGTAAATTATTTCAGTTTTTCTTCATTGATTATGATGTTGTCTTCAGATTTTTCATATAGTACCTTTATAATTTTGAAGTAAGTTCCTAGTTCCTTGTAGCCCTGGTTTTATATAATGTTTAAAACATTACTGAGTGCTGGACTTTTCAAGTTCTTTTTCTGCATCTATTAAGATTATCATGTGATTCCTGTTCTTAACCCTATGTGATGAAATACATTCATTTGTTTCTCTATTGTTGCACCAAACTTGCTTTCCTGGTATGAAACCCACTTGATCATAGTGCACTATCTTCTTTGAATGTGGTTTGCCCTTATTTAGTAAAGAATATTTGCATCTATTGTTAATCAATAATATTGGCCTACAGGAGTTCTTTCCTTGATGTGTCTTTGTTTGGTTTTGATATCAAGGCAATACAGTCTTCATAAAATAAATTTAGCAGTGTTTCCTACTTTTCTATTTCATGGAATAATTTGAGGAGGATTTGTATCAATTCTTCTTTAAAGGTATGGGAGAACTTGGCTGAGAATTCATACAGTCCTGGACTCTTTTTTTTGAAGGCTTTTAATAGCTTCTTCAATGTCATTACTTGATATTGATATGTTTAAATTTTTTATATCCTCATGGTTCAGTTTTGGCAGGCCATACGTCTCTAAGAATTTGTCAGTATCTTCAAGATTTTCTAGCTTATTGGAGTATAAATTTTTAAAATAGTTTCTAATGATCCTCTGGGTTTTAGTAGCATCTGTGGTGATATTTCCTTTTCATCTCTAATTTTTTTCCATTTATATTGATACATTATACTTGTACATATTGATGGGATTTGTTATTACAAACTCATGCATACACACAATGTAACAATCTCTAAGATTGTTAATTTGGGTCTTCCTTCTTTTGGTTATCCTTTCAAAGAAATAATTCTTTGTTTTATTGATCATTTGCATTTTTAAAAATTCTCTATTTCATAGATTTCAGCTCTGATTTTAATATTTTTCTGTGTTGTCCTGATTTTGGTGTTAGTTTGTTCTTTTTATAGGGTATTGAGGTATAATTTTTGGCATCTTTCTGTTCTATTAGTATATGAACTCAGTGCTATAAACTTTCTTCTTAGAATTGCCTACATACTATCTCAGAGATTTTGATATTTTGTAATGCTATTCTCATTTGTTTGTAAGAATTTTTTTATTTCTCCCCTGATTATTTGCACTCTAGGTGTTAGAATTGTTTCTGTTTTTTATCTTGTCATTAATTTGTAATTTTATTTCATATAATCTAATATCATGCAAGGGATTATTTCTTTTTTTTGGTATTTTGCTAAGATTTGCTTTGTGTTCAAAAATATAATCTATTTTAGATTATATTTAGATCTATTCCATGTGCTGTTGAAAATAAAGTGAATTTGGTCATTGATGAATGAAATATCCTACAGATGTCTGTTAGGTCCATTTGATTAATAGTAGTTTTTAGTTCTGAAGAACCTTTACTTAGTTTTTGTCTGCAGGATCTATCTAGTGATAAGAAAAGTATATTGAAATTATCCAGTATTATTGTATTGTGATCTACTTGCTTTTTTAACATTGAGAAGGGGTTCTTTTATTTATGTAGATACACCATTGTTTAAGGCATAAGTATTTACAATAATTGTATCTTTTTGTTAGATGATTCCATTAACCAGTATGAAGTGACCTTCTTGCTCTCTTCTGCTTAATTTTGATTTAAAATCCACTTTGAAATGAGAATAGCTATCCCTGCTTACTTTTGGCTATAATTTGCATGGTATCTCTTTTCTCCTGCTTTCACCTTCAGTCTGTGGATGCCTTTTTCTGTAAGTTCAGTTTCTTGCAAACTCAACTTGGTTCTTGTTTTTTTATCCAATCTGCCAAGCTATGTGTAGTGATTGAAGAGATCATTTACATTCATTGTTATTTTATAGAGATAATTTTTATTTCCTGCCATTTTGATTTATCACTAATTTTTTATTTTTTTTAATTTTTTTTATTTTTTTTCTTTTTTATTAGAAGTATATAGAGATACAGTTGAGGGGGAACCATTATCAAAACAGTAGCAATCAATGTATATAAACTTTGTTATCCAGGGGTCGTGCCAAAGCATAGATAAACCACCTTGGCTTTCACCTGTTGCACTTTCCCCCAGAAGAACTCATGTGTTAAATGGGTAGCTCGTGGAGGAATGACATCAGCTTCTGGGATGGTTGACCCATCTTCCCAT
>PVKS010014516.1:0-48161 GCA_004027875.1 Aplodontia rufa | reverse complement strand
GAATGGGAAATAATCATGGCCTGTGATTCTTCCGACAGGGGACTAACATCTAAAACTTACAAAGAACTCAAAGTACTTAATATCAAAAACACAAAAAATCCAGTCAATACATGGGCCAGAGAGCTAAACAGAAACTTCTCAACAGAGGAAATTTAGTAAGCCAATGAATACATGAGAAAGTGTTCTAAATCACTAGTAAGCAGAGAAATGCAAATCAAAACTACATTAAGATTTCACTTCACTTTAGTCAGATTGGGAAAGATGAATAATATAAACAGTAACAGATGCTAGAAAGGTTGTGGGGAGATAGGAACACCAGCACACTGTTGGTGGAACTGCAGACTGGTATAGCTGCTGTGGAAAGCAGTGTGGAGACTCTTCAAAAAATTAGGGTTGTACCTGCCATATGACCCAGCTGTTCCTCTTCTGAGTATTTTCCCAGAAGAGCTAGAATCAGCACATTACAGTGACACAGCAAAATTAATGTTCACAGCAGCTCAATTTATAATAGCTAAATTATGGAATCAACCTAGATGCCCTTCATTGGATTGGATGAATGGATCCAAAAGCTATACACACACACACACACACACACACACACACACACACTATGGAGTTCTACTCAGCAATTGTTGGCCTTTGAAGGTAAATGGATGGCAATGGAAGAAATTATGCTGAGTGAAAGTACCAGCGGCTAGAGCAAAATCCAGGCTTGTGTGAAAAGATCTAGCTCATGTACTAGACCCAGCAAAGTTGAAGCAAAACATAATCTAGGTGAATCAAGATATGTAGAGGGATGGGAGGGAGAATGTGGGAGGGAGAGGAGAAGGAAGGAAAATAGGGAGGCATCTAGGGGAGAGAAGCCAAATAATACTTATGCAATCATTTAATTCTGTAAAATGCACAAACATATATATATGTGTGTGTGTGTGTGTACACACACACACACACACACACACACACACACACACCCCTACATACGTTCATATCTGTTATGGGGGAAGTGTAAAAGAGTCAAGAGACTGGGGTTTAGGTGATGTGGAGATGATTCTGGATTAGATCAGGGGTATATCATATTGTTCCTACACATGCATTTATGAGTGTACAACACAATAAATTAAAAAAAAACCAAAACCTTCTGATATTGTGGTGTGAAAATAGCCACGGATGGTGGGGAATCAATGAATGAGCATTATTTCATTCCAATAAAAGTTACTGATAAGAAAAGGCAGTGGGCCTGGGCCACAGTCTGCCAATCTCTACAATAGAACATGTTTAAAGCATTAAGACAGAATTATATCTAACAGTGACTTAGCTTAAACAATTAAGGAAAGCTAGAAGAGCTAGTAATTGAACAGCATATTAGACCCAAACGTTCATTCCAGATTCTGTGCTCAGTTTACTGCTTGTAGAGTAACGTATAAAAATCAAAAGCAGCAAAGCTTTAATTCGGGTTCGAAGGACCTGAAATCCAGATTGCCATAGACCAATAAACAAAGATAACAACTAGAAAAAAAATACAATATGATCTATTCAATGTGATCCTTATTATCTTTTACATCAGGGTTCATATACTTTGAACAGTGAAGTATACTGAGGAAAAAGATTATGAATACATTGGGGCAAAGAGATGTCCATATGTACATTATGGTTCACTAAATCCCCAATACTTTGCAGAATGTCTTATATTGTATATGCTGAATACATTTTTACTCAATGAATGAATGAACGAAAAAAATATAGATTCTTCTATATCCTACTAGAGCAATGCAACAGTGTGATCTTTATAATTTCCACCATAAAAGAATGGATTATTACTTCATAAAGAAGATGGACCTGGGAATTCACAAAAAAACAAATTTGCTACTGTATTTAAGCCACAACTTGATTTATAGGCAATTATTCAGAAATTCTATGCTAATAGGTATGTGTTTTCACAGAATCTTCCTATTTTTCCAATTACCATTCAAACATTCTATTTAATTCACTGGAATGAGTAGTAAACATGAAACACACCTGGGAATCCAGAGCTTTGAGTTATCAGAAAATGTACATTTTAAAAATGAGTATTTAGCACTGAGTTATTGTTTTAATTCACAAAATCTATTAATTGCCTTAAAGATTTGTATTACCAGGGGGAACTTCCTACTGGAAAAAAAAATATTAACGTACAGTTTGACTTTCAGGAAACTCCATTTTCAGCAATTTGTGAGCACATTCTTCAAAATCTAAACTGGAGATAAAATAATAACAGATTAAAACCTATGACAATCAATAAAGAGCAGCACTCTTTTTCACACAGAAATAGTACTTTACTACCATTTTGAATAAACTCATTTAACTGCTATTGCATATTATTTCATTGTATATGTAGAAGAAACACAGTTCTTAACTCTACAAAGAATAAAGCACCAATATATACTATATATATATATAATGTGAATGGAACCTTCAAGTATGAGAAGTAAAAGGAGGCCAGACCCAAAAGTCCACTTACAGCATGATTTTTAAAAACGTTCTGAATAGGCAAATCTTTAGATACTGAAAGAAGATTGAGGGAACAACTGCTATCGTATACAGTATTTGGTTTTGGAGTGATAAATATGCTTTAGAATTAGCGATGATGGTTGTACAACTTTGTGAATGTATTAGAACAACTACCGTACCATTGAAAACAATGACTTTCATGGTATATGAATAAAATCAAATTTAAAATGGCAAAAAGAGAAAAAGAATATGCACCGATTTTCATTATTCTCTCAAACCAATCAAATTCAAGCTGTAACTAGTAACACAAAAGAGTTTCTGTCATGATTTTCTTCATTTTAGGGTAGAAAAAATAATAAAATACATGGTGTACAAGTTTCTCCCATTTATGCAACCACATTAGGGTTATCAAATGTTCTTTAGCTGCACAATGGTCACTGAATAACAATGGTAGTAAATTCTTTTCTTTCAAACACTGAGGGATAATAACTGCACATAGATAATTCATAAACTATTCTGATTTAATAATCTAATATAGGAGAAATACAAGTAATCTAAAATGAGGGAGCCAGTTTCCAGATCTCAAGAATACTTTCAAATGCTTAAAGGTGTTCCCAAAAGTCAGTTGTTCTGTACCACATTTGTTGAATAAATCTAAGAAAATATCAGTAACTTCATCCCAAAGCTTAGATAAAACACACTGCACTTAACATGAGGACTAAGACAGACAAAAGCTTTAAAGTGTTAACATCTTTCTCATAAGTATTTAAAATCAGCTAAAACATCTAAGAAATATATTTTCATTTATTAATCACAAATACCTAAATTAGTAAAACTGGAGCTAAAAACATCTATAGGATTATTATACTGATTTAATTTCATATATCATGAACATTTCAGAAGAATTTAGAGACAAAATGATTTAAACCTCTTGTTTCAGAGGAGAAAACCAAGAATCAGAGGTTTTTGCCAGACATGCTCCTGGACACAGTCCTGGAAGTAAGACTCGAACAAAGGAATACTTATGAAAACTATTCTTTCTCACTCAATGAGAAGGCCATAATGAATATTTATTTTGAAAAGCAATTTCTTGGTATGTATATTATGCAGTTAGAGTAACCAGGAAAATCCCTAATCAAGACAGGACAAACAGGTCAAATTCCTCAAGCTCACATTAAAATCTCAACATACAAATGGAAATGATATTCTACTGTATTGGAACTTCATCTATTTTTACTAGATGTTACAAATGTACTATATTTTTCTACTCTGCTATGTATTTTCACTTCCCTGATCTAAGTCAGGAAGAGGAGAAAGATGCTGCTGAAGGCCAGCATGACATCTACTGCTTACTCACCACTTTTATAAGTTATCTTAGTTCACAACCCAACAGGGTTTCCACATTTATACAAACAAAACACCATATATATGTGTATGTGTGTGTGTATAAATAACCAAAATAATTTGAAAGGAAAAAACATGCTTTTATACAGTGTTCACATGGATTGAATTTTAAATATCTTCCATATACTTTGTCTAAATGAATTACATTCAATGTGAACTTGATTCAGGAGTAATGCTAATTTTATTTGTACTTTTGCAGAATGTTAAAAACCTCATTCTTTTGAATTCAGGAGTATAAAATCACTACCTGATAAAATATAATAATTAAGAATTTAGTTTCACATTTCATTTGCAGTTATTAGGTTCTATTACTTATTGGGTTTCATAAACACAACCAAGTAATGACCCAGGATGGTATGAGGTGATGGGATAAAAAGAAAACTAAAAAAAGACATTTTCCAGGGAAGAGATTTCATAACAGGAAACTCTAAATAATACCTCGAATTGACAAACTTCAATAATATAGCAATATCCAAACCACATTTTAAAAGATGTGATTATTTTCTTTCCTAGCTTTTTTATTTGCACTTTTGTAGAGTATTAGAACAGAATGATTACTCAGAAAAAAAAACCTTGGAATTTTTGAAAAACAAGTCAAAAGACATGAATAAATTTTACTACCTTCCTCTTATCTAATAAGTTATGTATGAGGGGGAGAGCTGTATGACAAATCTGTTTTCTTTGTTCTTATTTTACCTTAAAAGTACTTGATGATTCCTATATCCAATACTGTTTTCCAGTTGCAATAATTATGCTTACTAAATAAATTAAATTTGCTTGGTATTTTAGTTCTCATAGGTTGCTTAATAAATGATTTCTAGATTTAATAAATTAGTAGTGGTTTACGGGAGGGTAAAGAAAACAGAAGACAGCACTCAATGACTGTCTTCTTGACATGACACCAGTTTTCAAGTTTTGCTTGAAAATGCTTGTTTTCTATTTTAAGAAATTTTTTAATTGTCAGGAACATGGTTGTTCATGCTACCTACAACTTATAATAACAAAATCAGACTAGAACATAATTTAAAAGCAAGAACAGGAATGCTTTATTAATAGGAAAGCCAATTGTGTGGTTTTACGTAAATAAAAAAAGGACAATTTAAGGAGTATTAATAGGAATATAAGAGTACTAGAGAGACCAAAAACAGTAAAAATTCTAAAAGTCAACTGTGTGCATAAAATGCCCTCATAGTCATCTGTTTTGATTGATGGTTATATTCTATCCTGGTAAGCTATAAATATAAAGACTTTTAGAAATTAAAAAACAATGGGAGAGGGGCTGGAGTGGTGGCTTGGTGGTTATGGCACTTGCTTGGCATGCCCGAGTACATGGGTTTAAACCCCAGCACCCACATACACAACTAAGTATCGGAGCAATGAAAGCCATGTGAAAAACTCAGTAAAAAAAATTGATTCTGTCTGTCTCAGTGTCCTTCTCTCTTTTAAAAAAAAAAAAGGGAGAAAAAAGACCCTAAAAAAAAAAATCTGGAATCCAGACTCCCCTTAGGAAAACCACTGGTGATAAGTGAACATATTATTTCTACTTTGCTTACCTATTTTTTAGTTAAGATACCACAAATCCAATTCTACACAGTTTATATATTTTTCCTTGCCTAACATTATATCAGACAATTTGCCCACATTTTGAACAAGTCATCATTAACCTAATCTTTAGTGGTGGAATAAACTATACATTTAGACAATGCCTTTCTCCAATGATCCTGTATATAGTTCTTTATATGGCTTTCGTTGCTCAGATAATTTGTAGTATACATGGTATTGGGGTTTGAATTTTATACTTACTTATGCCAGGCAAGCACTGTAACTGCTGAGCCACAGCTCCAGCCCCCACCTCACCTATATTAACGAATGACTGATAACGGCACTTCTTTGTCTAGATATTTTGATAATTAAGATTTTAATCATTTTATTATTAAATCTGATGACACTCCCATCTAAGTCCTTTAAATATTTTGTGTTTCTTTTCTAACCTTTGTTATACATAATTTTTTTTTAAACTCAGGATTTATGGGCTGAGACTCCTAACAAATATTAACATTTGAGGCAGTAGTTACTACAACTAAGCTTGGTACCACTAAGAAACAGAAGCTGTACCTTGTTTGTTTGTTTGTTTCTTTCAGATATAGGGAAAGAGTAAGAGAGAAAGAAAGAATCAGTTTTATTTATTTTTCCATCTAGCCTTTGTTCCTCTGACACCTAGTTGTGTATGTGGTGCTGGGTTCGAACCTGAGTCCTTGTACTTGCCAGGCAAGTGTTCCAACAGCTGAGCCACCACTCCAGTCCTGTCCTGTTTCTTAATGTTTAAATTTTTCAAGTCTGTTTTTGATCCAGAGATTACAAAGCTTATGATCATCAAAAAAAAAAATTATTTTAAACAATTATTCGAAGAGCTCCCATGTAACTCCTCAAAGTTAATGTTAAAAGCAACATTTAAACAGTGAATCTGCTGCTCACATCTAATTACTGTTGGATTTCTCAAGGACGGAGGTCAAACTACTTAATATTATTTACCTATAACAAAAGAAACTTTTCTCATCTTCTAGTTTATAGGAAAAAGATACTTTGTAGTTTTTCATGTGAAAGGCAAAAAAACAGGTAAGGATAAACCAAAAAAAAAAAAAATTCTAATTCATGTTCTGCTGTTTAACATTTGAAAATGAATCTAAAGCCAAAAAGTTTTCAGCCAGACTGAAAACAAGATGACTCCTACTTATGAATCATTACTGCTATTGCATCATACAAATGGAAATATACAAAACTTAGCAACAAAACTAAACTGAGAAAACATTTCTCCTCCAGTGTAATATGTAAACACTGCTCACTAAATCAATAGGTTGATTCACATATAACATAACAGATGTACTAAGCATTTAATATCTTTATTTATCTTGAAACCCAAACTCACAGGCTTCAAAGGAAATATGTTTTGTTTTCATGACATCATTGTAGTTCTCAATATTACTTCAAAGAGTCCTTAAACATTTCCCAAGTCTAATTACTATTTCCATTTATATTCATTTCTATCTGTATAGCAAATCAGTATCCCAAAATCATCAAAACAGAGCTTCGCTGTTTAGAACCAGAATTAGAAACCAAATTAGAGAAAAAAAAAAAAACATTAAGTTCCTATTACACAATTAAAACTGTTTATTTTTAACAGAGTTGTTTTCAGATTTTAATAAGTGACATTTAACTATAAGAAAGGACATGGCTTAAAAAAATTCTAATTATATAATGTAATTAGACCTTCCAAGTAAATAAACATGGATGTTGGATAGAGGTTCTGAGAATGCTGAAATGTTCTCTAGTTTTCTATTACCAAACTCTAAGCAATCCCTGATCTTCTTGACCAAATAAATAAATAAATACACAGGATAACCTGAGCAATTACTGTCTTACCTTGACTGAATAGCAAGATATATTGTACGACGAAATGAGACTAGATTAATTTCTGTTTTGTCATGGATAGTCACTTTCTGTCCTGAAGAAATTAAACATAACAATTACAAAACTAGAAAACTAAGTAGAAATAATAATGCATATTGATATAATTTTTTCCATAAATCCACTTAGCGTCTCTCAGACTTTAATAATAAAAACATCTTTTCTACTGTGTCAATTAGTATTTACTTAATTAAAGGCAACTACTTCAAGTCTTTTTTGTTATATCATTTTGTTAGCTCAAAATCCAGAATCAAGTCAGGAAAACCATGTTTATTTCTCAGTTACTTGCTCATTTAGATACTACAGAAGACTATTATTCATACTGTTGTTTGGGAAAATATTATTTGTAGTTATTAACAATATTTTGGTAATTTGGAAAAACTATAACTTAAGAAAACTGCTTTGCAATCCTGACAGGTTGGATGGATCCAACATAAATATGTGTATTTGTCAAAACTGTCTCGTATTTAATGAAAATTTGCCATATACATATTTATTATTTGCACAATATTTCCACACAAAACAAAGAAACTTCAAAGTAAAGTGTTACATATGGAAAGTTAGATGATTTAAACACTGGAAAATTAAATTTATTTTTATAAAATATATAATATAGAACAGCAATTATGTTCCAAGACAAAACTGAAATATATTGTACCCTAAAAGACATTTTTAATATTTTCAAATAAATAATGTAAATAATGACCAGAATGTTATATATACACATATGACACATATATATAACATATATTCTGACAAATATTAACACTTAACTAAAGTTCCCACTTATTTCACTATAAAAATGATGTAATCAAATATGAACATCATGCCTGCTTCTGTACAAATATAGCTTTTGGCCTCCCCATTCTATTTTCCCAAACGAATAGCAAATATCTAGTCATCTAATTTGTCACGCTCTTGTCAAGGTTACATAAATCAAATGCATTCCACATGAATATACCTTTCTTCTAGTTTATAACATCATCAAAAGCATAAAATACTAAACTAAAATGATGTTGACATTAAAGACATGAATTTCCATTTAGAGCATGACTCTTCAACCTTGGCAATACTGGCTTCTGAGGCTGTAACTAATACTTTGTAGTGGGGCCAGTCATATGACCTATAGGTTATTTAACAGTATTCCTAGTCTTTACCCACTAGATGCCAGTAGCATCCCTCTCAACCCCCTCAACAGATTGAGAATCATTGTTCTGGTGTATTAGATTAGAATTAATTTAATTTTAGAGTATTCTATGCTGTTATTTAAATAAACTACACCTTTACCTTCTTCATCCTCTTCTCCTTCCTCTTCTTCTTCCTCCTCCTCTTCGCTACTTTCGGCATCTTGGTCTGTGTTTGAATCACTGTCTCCTTCATCGAGAATTTCTGTAAGACAAAGTAAGTTTAAGAAAAACAATTCATGAGCAAGTAAATCTCATTCTGAGAAGGTAATTCTAACATCACTGAAATCTACAGTGTTGTAAAATAGTTTACCAGCCAACAAAGATGATCACACAAGCCTGTGTCGCTGCCTTGGTGGTCAGAAAACATTGCAACTGATTTGATAAGAGTGTCACATGTATTATTCTTCTGCCAGGTTAAAAACTGGCCATGAAACAAGGAGATGAAAAAGAACAAAGAAAAAAGTACATGAAGTCTTCCAATGAGCAGGAACACTGAAAAAATTTAGGAATGGAGACTATCATATAAAAGTTAAAAGATCTCATCATCAGCAAAAGGGCAGTCCTGTATGAAAAACGAAGATTGGATATAAAAAACAAGAATTTAGAGTAAGAATGTACTTGCAAAGATAAAGAGAATTGCAATAATTTAATGCCTACTTTAAATAAATGATGAGATGTTTATTAAAATGTATACTTATTAAATTGAATATTACAATTAATCCAAAAATTTTTCATGTATAAAAAAACTGAAGTTTAAAAACTTTTAAGAAAATTAATAAGACAAAGTTTATTGCATTATCACTTTTTTCTTTTTCTTTTTTAAAGAGAGAGGGACAGCGAGAGAGAATGAGAGAGAATCAATTTTTATTTAGTTTTTCATGTGGCCTTCACTGCTCCAACACTTCATTGTGTATGTGGTGCTGGGGTAAGAACCTGTGTCCCTGAGTACGCCAGGCAAGCGCCACAACTGCTGAGCCACCGATCTAGCCCCTGCATTATCACTTAAAATAAAACTCGTATTTAGAAATGAATGGAAGTAGTTTTAAGAGACTAAACTCAACAATTATATTAATAGTAAACAAGTGAAAAAAAATTAAAATTTATATCTTGCCCAACAGTATTCTCCGCTAACCTGATCAAAATTTTACAATACTTTACTTGTGTATTTCTAATAAGTTAGTGAGCATTTAATACAGTTTTAGGGTCAACTTTTTTTTTTTTTAGAGAGAGTGAGAGAGAGAGAAAGAGAGAATCAATTTTATTTAGTTTTTCATGCGGCACTCATTACACCAACACTTTATTGTATACATGGTGCTGGGGTTTGAACCTGCATTCTAGTGCATGCCAGGTAAGCGCCATAATTGCTGAGGGACTACTCCAGCCCCTGGGCCAACTCATTTTTAGGAAAATTCTACTTTCTTTTTATTTTACTAAGCAGTACAAATCAGGAACCACATATTTAATGTTTGCAAAAAACTCCATATAATGAGGGAAAAAAATCACTTTACAGAAATGTGGAGGTGTCATTCAGCCCTTATCTGATATATAAATTTCAAGAATATTTCTAACAAATGCTACTTCAAGAAATAATCTGAGGGCTGGAGCAGTGGCTCGGCAGTTACAGCGCTTGCCTTGCATGTGCGAGTACACGAGTTCACACTCCAGCACTACGTACACAGCAAAGTGTCGGAGGAATGGAAGTCACATGAAAAACTAAAGAAAAACTGCCTCTCTCTTAAAAAAAAAAAAAAAAGGAAAAAAAAAAAGAAATAATCTGAACTTTTTAAAGACTCTGCAATACAGCTCAGAGTCTTTAAAAAGAAGAAACTATTTAATATTCAAAAGCATGAAGATAGACACCCCTGCTGTTTTCCCAAATGCTATAAAACCTAAAACACAAGTACACCTGGGTCACTCAAAGATGCTAATTACAAAAGCTGTGCTCACTTCCTGCTGTGGCCATTTTTTTAAATGCCAGCTCTAGAACATTTCACAAAAGAATGAAGGTCAAATGAATTTTCTAATTGTTGACATCATCCTCTTCTCAACTCTCCACTCCAGAATCTACTTACTAAAATCACTCAAGCAATGGCAACTGGGTATCATTAAATGAAAAAAGCAGTGGTTTCAAAGAATGGTCTATGAGTCTCTAGGGGTTTGCTGAGACCCAGGTGGTCCATGAGGTCAAAACTATTTTCATAATAATACCAAGACACTGTCTTCCTTTTCACCCTGCTGCTTGCTCTCTGTAAAGATGGTTCAAAAGTATTGGGTTTAAAACTGCGGTAAGCCAAGAGCAAATCAAGGCAACAAACTGTACCAGCAGTCAATGCATTTTTATTGCCATACTGGCCACAGGAAAAAAATCTGCTTCACTTAAAAATGTCCTTGATGAACAAGTAAAACATCATGAGCTGAACGACAAAGTTTGAAGTTCATATATATAACACTTCTGTTAAAGCCAGAAGCACAGTGGTGATGGTGAACTAAAGCATAAGCAATGTTGTGACTGCTTCAGTTAGCAGTCATGAATTAGCTATTTTGCTTTTTCCAATTTTTCTTGAGAAAAATAGCAAATAATCTATAGTTGTTAGGTATGTGGTAATCATTTTCCTCAATGTAAATAAAGTGATATTGCCACTTCAAGGAAAACAACTAAAAAAATTTGCCACCATGATAAAATTCAAAATTTCAAGAGAAAATGAGATTTTTGTAAAGCCTATATCCATCCCTTTCCTCTGAGTTTAGCCAGTTACCAGCAATTGGACTTTTCTGCTGAGATAGGCAGTGATATTAACAAATGTGATTTCTTGATATTATATTAATCAATGTTAATTTGATTTTGATAATTTTAATGTGTTAATATTTAGAAGATGTTCATAACTCAGTGAATCAGTATTTTCCAAAGACCAATGGAACACGTTAAAACATATCTAAAACATTCCATTCATCTCACTAAATTACTTTTATAAAATAATTTTCATAAAAATGTAATTTATGCTAGTATGCACTAGTTTTGCTATTACACTGAAATGAATATTCTTTTCTATTTCCAGGTTTAATATCTAGTAAAATGAATAATGATAGATATATGTGCAGAAGCTCTTTGGAGTCAATGATATTATTCAAGACTGCTAAGGGATCTTGAGATCAAAGAATTTGAGAACTGCTGTAATAATGAAAAGCACTACATTCCAGGTACTGATCAACTGCCTACGCCTCGACAAAATAGAGAATTCTGAAGCTTAATAAAAGAAATCATACCAGGTATAATAATTCCAGGAAAAAAATAAAATAAAAACACACTTGGCACCTCTTTGGGAAATTGTGGGAAAAATAGTTCACCAGAACAGAAAGGTAAATGGATTTAAGGAGTTTTCCATGTTTGGAAACTAATAACAAAAGAAATCTGGCCAGTAGAAGTGAAAATCTCTTGAGAAATTAGCATCTAAGCAGAGAACTGTTTATTGTACCAGATTTTTAGGATACTGCACAGAAGTGGAAGGCTATTTACACTTCTATCTTCTACTTCTAAGTATGACTAAAGTATAGAATTCTGGCAAAAAAGAGAGTTCTGTGTCTCTGCTCTCTCCTCTCAAAAGCTTCCCAAAGCACTAAGTTCTTCAGTAAAACTCACCACTAAAGGGAAATAAGCCCATAAATTGTTATGTAAGTAGACCTCGATATTAGCTTTAGGAAAAAAATAATAATGCAAATGGGAAAATAATAATAGTAACATAGCTATCATTATCTGAGTACTTGTTCTGTGGCCACAAAGCACACAAAAGCATTTATTCATCCTTCCACAAAGGAGTAACATTTATGCTTATATCAAGTAAGTTCCAGGTCATTTGCCTACTAATGTCAATGACAAAAAAACAACACAAAATCTGTTCAGAGTTAATGCTTATATTCTAATGATGTACAAATAATGATAATTATCAACTTATTAGGCATCAGTACTTGGACTAATGTTATCAGAAGGAAATCAACCTACTCTCAAGCGATCATAAAGTTAGCACTTACAATAAAGTATACCAATTAACTGAATATCAAATTGGGGGCAAAGACTATAATTGGCAAAGGTGTTAAATAAAGGCCACTGGTAACCCATGACTGTTTCTTAAGAGGGGTGAGACTGACGGGTTGAATACCTTAAAAAGTATAAGAAGTGACAATAAAATAAACAATTCAGAATTAAGCAATAATATGAGGAAATACTACAAAGAGAGTAGTAGTGGAGAGAATGGCTTTCCAAGAGCAGAGATTTCACTGGATGAGGATCACTGATCTATAAATATTCCTTTCTACCAATATTATATAGCTACCTAAATTGTGTCTTATTTAAAATAAATTACTTTATAAAATTTTACATACCCTTCTTAATAGCTTTGTACTTGTCTTCATTCTCCATAAAATTGGGATCCATCTTGAAAACATCTTAAAAAATAAATTAAAATTTAAGTGTTTACCCAAACACAAATTAACAGATGAACTAAAGAAAGTCTAGTAGAGGAAAGAGAAGGGGAGGAAGGATGGGAGGGAAAAAGGAGAGATGATGAACCGAAATTATTTCCATGCATGTATGAGTTTGTCAGGATAAACCCACCTACTACATATAATCATAAAACTCTAATAAAAATAAATATTAAAAAATTTAAGTGTTTATTTCCTATATTTTTATTTCTTGGTGTCCCACTTCTAATCCCCTAAGCCCCAGACTTACTAAGAACATCTTCAGGATTATAGTCATCCTCCAAAGGAAGCATATGGGTGAACTGATCATCTTCTTCAACTAAGTCAAGTCCTTCTAGGATAATAGGGTGATCCTTGAACCCATCTTTCCGTACAGCAAACATTACTTCAATCATATACTGAACTCTTTTGTCAATTTCAGACTCGTGCAGAATGTTTCGAAGGCGTTCAAAGATAGCTAAATTCACACAGAAAGAAAAGACAATAAAATAAGCAATAAATTTTACGATACTCAAATTAATAAAGACATATAAGAATATATAAGTCAAAAATACACACTTACCATTGATGCCTCTTGGTGACACTTGTGTTAATTTGAGGCCACATTCTTTGAGAAAACCAATGGCTACTTCCACACTATCATCAGTTGGTCTTTCCAGTAGCAAAGTGAGCATCTCTAAGCATAACACCTCATGAGCCTTAAATAGAAAGCAGATGTATAGGAGAAATAATATTTTACATATATTAATTTACTGTTAAAATATTTTTAAAAAAACAACAAATCTGTTTTCAACAATGATTATTTACATATACAATGATAAATTTTTCTATCACTTTATTTACTTCTTAGGAATTTATACATGACTGTTCCAGAATTTTAAATTACTATACTGAATACAACTATATGAGTTAACTCTAGCAGAAATATTCCATTTAGACATTTGTATATGAAATGCCATAAATTATAAGTAAAAAAAACTTGGACTAATAAAAGTATTTTTTTCATAATCACTATATAAAGAATAGTATTCTTGTTATAATAACTTTCTCTAAGACGACTCTTTATAATAATTTTCCAATTCATTCTATAAGTAACTATTAAATAGTAAATAGTCCTTAAGTTACATGAATACTAAATTTACCACAAAATATTTTAATGATTTCTGGTACACAATAACTTTTGAATATTCCTTCTTTTTAAAACTAAACATTTATAAAGCATGTTCAAAAATTAATATTTAGAGTATAAAATTCTATTCAGAAGATTTGCTATGAAAAAAATGAACTATAATGTTTGAAATGCCATCCATATGTCTTTATAAGTCAGAGACTTTTTAGAGATGGGGAAGGAATAAGCGTTTCTCAGCTCAGAAGAATATCATCTTCATGTTGTGGGCAACGTAAAAAATACATTCTGGAGATGGAAAAGATTTTGCTAAGTGAAGTATCCCAAACTCAGAGACTCAAGGGCTGAATGTTTTCTCTCATTTGTGGAAGCTAGAATACAAGTGGAAACAGTATGATAGATGGCTAACCTAACAATTACCTCAACATATATGAATTTTTACACAATCATGGGGAACCTTGCCTAGGTTCCTGGAGGACGTAGGGAGGGGGGCAGAGAGGGGGAAAGGAAATAAGAAGGACATCAAGGAATCCAGAGGGAGGTAGTATGGGGGAATCCAATCAGAGGGGAACCTCTGACTTCCAGGAGAAGTCCAATTAACTTGGGGCTTAAGTAGGGGGAACCATGGAACCATGGGGAACCCAAGGCGGGTAAAACCATGGACTGGCACCAACGTTGGCTTATTCTGTCATTATACCTTTGTTCTTGATTGTTTGACGATGAATCCCTCCAAATTGTAAGACCATGCTTAATGAATAAAAATAAAAAAGAGGGAAAAAAATACATCCTACTTTGTGGGGGGAGGGGAAGAGGAGGGTCAAACAGTTACATCAACGTCAAGAAAATATTATCCTGTAGCTAGCTGGGAAGACGAAAAATATTTAATGTTCTAAGTACTTAATTTTTGCACAATGCCAAAAATATCCAATATAAGTGTAATACACATTCAAAAACAGAAACACACATCTAAATTATAGATATATGAAATTGTTTCCAGTCTTAAGTAGCAAGTTATCACTGTAATAATATAATAAGTAATTAGGTTAGGTTCTAAAAGATTTCAGAGTGGATAGTGTAAAGAATTTCAGGAAGTTAAGACATAATGTTTGAGAAATAAATTAACTGTGGGCACTATTCACAATATGGAATCAGCCTAGGGGTACCCACTGACAGATGAATGGATAAAGAAAGTATGATTGATATACAAAATGGAATGCCATAAGGGAGAATGAAATCCTGTCATCTGCAGGAAACTGTGGATGGAAATGTTAGATATTATGTTAAGTAAAATAAGCCAAACATAGAAGACAAGTGTCGCATATTTTCTCTCATATGCAGAAACTGAAAAGAAAAAAGATGATCTGAAAGTAGAAAAGGGACTATTAGGGACTGGAGATGTGGAATGGGGGATGGGAGATGAAAAGACTGTGGAAATGATCAATGTACAATATATGCATGCATGGAAATGCCACTGTGAAACCCATGAATTTGTACAATTAATGTGTCAACAATTATAATAAAAATTTAAATAAAAATAAAAAAGGAAAAAGAGGTGTGACTTCAAAATTCTTCATCTTATACATAATATAATTATAATGTAGATCTAAGAGAAATCTTTGTGAACAAGAACAATTTTACCATATTCAGGGTTGAATAAAAGTCAAATTGAAGCTATCAAATACTGGATGGAAACAAACACTAAAATTGAAGAACAAAAAAATAAAATGTGCACTTAAATAGATTAAAATTATCTGATCTATTTCTTTTAACTATATTTTATAATTATCCACATATTTACAGGAAACATTTTATGGACTATTGGATATTTATGAGGTTCCATGAATACCAGGTACAAAGAAGAAAGAAGAAAATGATTTGCATTTCAAAAGATTAAAATTATTTAATCTTCTATATTTTATTGACTAAAAATATATGACTACATCTGTGTAGCTGCAGAGGAAATAGTTATTGGTAGAATGTCAGATACTTATTAGGTTTTCACAAACACGAGGCACAAAGAAAAGAGAGGAGGAGATGCCAACTTTATTACTTCATGAAAGAAACCTTGGAAAATATAATTTGTAGTCAAATAAACACATACAGCATTAAGTTAAAACAATTTGACAAAATAGCTAAAAGTATTCTGATTCTTTAAAGAATATTGGATGTATTTATTGCAGTTTTAAAATTAAAATATCATCCAAGGTTCTCTCAAGGACTATAAATTAAAACAAGAACAGATCTATCACTGGCATCAATATCACGGTCTACTACCAGTAAAAAGGACCAAGTTTTGAAGATAATTACTTACCACGTTTTGATTAATAAGATGTGCCACAAATTTGGAAGCAGTCAGACAAAGTTGCTGAAAAGTAAAAGTAGGTATAAAGTTAACCTATAAATAAAAACTAATTTTCATTTATCTATAGAATCTATAGCCTAAAAAGACATTCTTAAGACATATAACACGCAAGGATAAATTTTATATGAAGGTAATACATGTGAAACCATGCCATTACTGGCTATTATAATTATAAGCCAAGAATTATAGCCATCATTTTTGTGACTCATAATCAGTGACCAGAGATACTGAATAGGACACAAAAAATGTTCTCACGAAGTATGATTTTTAAAAAATACACCTGTGTAGAAATCAGCACTGCTTACTTGTGTTGATCCTGATTTACTAGCCCTACCTCAATGTAACATTCTACTTACAAGCCATCCATATGTACCTTATCATTTCTTCTGTAGCCTTTTCGAAAATTAAGAATTAACCTCTTGAGGATTAATTCTCCAATTTGTGGAAATTTTGAGTTGATTATTGCCACCAATGCTGCATAAACATGGGTGAAGATTGGAGAAGCACTCTGGGCTTGCAAAACAGATCTGGACAGTAGTCCTCTGTTTAAAAAGAATAAAAACCAGAAATGAAAAAAGTTAATTTCATTAAATAACAAATACTAGACATTCAGTAATATTATTTCTTTGTAAATAATCCTAAAAGCTAAATCAGGACTACTTTCTCATCACTTTACCGGAAAATGAGTCTGTCTTAATAAATACATAAATGCCATCAAGAAAACAAAACTTGAATTCGTACTTTTATGAAACAGAACAAGATTTTCCTGCAACTTTTCTCAAAAATTTCTAAATATAATTCATTCCTTTTCCCCTGCATTTGTTATATATAAAAGCATATATCTGAGGAGTTTTAAAGTTCACAAAAATAATTCAACAATTTAAAAAAAGCAAGGATAAAAAAAGACCTGTGGAAAAAGTAGTTTATACAACATAGTTTCCAATATGGGTCTATAATTTATGTAAAAACAATTCTGTGATTAAAAACAAATTTGGGTTGCTTATAACTGTAAGTCTAATTTAGTGGAAGAAAAATGAAGATTTGGAATACTGCTATCAAAGGTAAAGACAATAAAAGCACTAAAAGATTAATTATAAAATAATAACAATAACTACTTGAAACTCACTTTGCAATGGTCATGTTTTTATGTGCATTTGAGGAGAAACAGGAAAGGTGCAAAATGGGCTAACTGGTTACTTTTAGTAATATAAAGACAAATAATTATAGGATTGCCAAAAGTTAGGGGAAAAAATGCCTTGTTAACAGATTTATATATCACAGCTGAATCATTAGAATAGAAAGTAAGAGAACCCAGCTTCCAAATTTCAAGATTTTAAGCAATGCATATAAATTCTCAAGTCTTATTTTCTAAGAAAAAATGGGAAGAGCTCCATCAAAATCTATTAGAAGTGATAAAGGAATTCAGCAAAACTGAAGGATACAAAACCAATATATAAAAAACTGTTAGTATCTCTATATGACAACAAAGTGTCAAAAAATCCCATTTTATAATAGCTTCTGAAAAAAAATTATGAATAAATTTAACCAAGGACTCAAAAAACCTTTACACTGAACATATGTATCACTGCTGAAAGAAAGTGAAGATACAAAAAAAAAAAAAAAAGGAAAGATAGCCCATGTTCATGGATTGAAAGAATTGATGTGAAGTGTTTCTACTTCCCAAAGCAACCTACAAATTCAGTGTAATCCCTGTCAAAATTCCAATGACATTAAATAGAAAAAAAACAAACCTAAACATTCATATGGAACCACCAACGACCTTGAGAAGTCAAAGGAATCTTCAGCAAAACAACAAAGACAGAGATGTTACTACACAATAATAAAATCTACTACAAAGCTACAGTAATCAAAACAGCATGGTGTTGGCATAAACAGACACAGAGACCAAGAGAATAGTGAGCCCAGAACACCACATTTTTTGACAAAGGTGCCAAAATGCATTATAGGGAAAAGCCAGTTTCTCTTCAGTAGATGGAGTCCAGAAAATTACATATTTAAATGCAGAAGAATAAAAACAGATCCAAATTTTATACCATATTAAAAAAAATCAACTCCAAATGGTGAAAGACTTAAGTATGACACCAAAAACTGCAATAGTACTAGCAGCGAAAGCTCCATGGCACTGCTCTGGGTGATGATTTTTTTTTCTTTCTTTCTTTTTTTTTAATGAGACCCCTAAAACACAGGTAATGAAAGCAAAAAGAGAAAAATGAAATTGCATCATCTAAAAAAGCTATACAGCAAAGAGCATATTCAAACAGTCAAGAGACAACCTACAGAATGGGGGAAAATATTTGTAACTGATCAGGGGCTAATGTTCAAAATATATGAGGAACTCAAATCAATAGTAAGAAAATGCACAACTCAATGTGCAAGACAGACAAAGGACATTTCTCAAGAGAGAACACACAAAAGATAAATGAAAAATGTTCTATATAACCTATCATCAGGTAAATGCAAATTAAGATTACAATGAGATATCACCTGATATCTGTTAGGATAGCTGTCATAAGATAGACAAAAGGAAAGTGTTGCCAAGAATGTAGAGAAGAGGGAACTGTTTTTTTTTTTGGTACTAGGGATTGAAACCAGGGGTGCTTAACCACTTGTACCATATACTCAGTCCTTTTTTTCTTTTTTTAATTTTGAGACCTGGTCTCACTAGTTGCTAATGGCCTCACTAAGCTGCTGAACCTGACCTCAAACTTCTGATCCTTCTGCCTAAGCCTCAGGAGTTGCTGAGATTATAGACACCATACCTGACTCGAAGAGGGAAGTAACTCTTGTATTCTGTTAATGGGAATACAAATTAGTCTAGCCAAAAAAAAAAGTATGGAGCTTCTCCCAAAAAATAAAAATAGAACTGCCATATGATATAGCATTCTCCACTACTGAATATATCCAAAGGATATGAAAACATTATGTCAAGATATATCTGCTCTCCCACATTCATGGTAGCATTATTTACAACAGCCAAGATGTCTGTTGATACATCAATAATGTCTATTGATAACTTTAAAAAAACTGAACTGGTATGAAATAGTATGTTGTAATATTCATTACCGCTCATGAATTTAAATTATTGTAGACATTCAATAAACAATTATCTGTGTAGAAATCATGTGATACCAAAGTTTCTCAAAAAAGCAAAAATTCCATAAAATTTAATAGTGAGGGACAAGTTATTTCTTAGTAGCCTACTTTTTACAATAACTGTATTTAATTAAATATTTTCAACCACCTTTAAAAAGAGTTAGCATAAAGCATCAATGATTACAGCTCATACAGACATTATGTTCCCTTGAAAAAATTACTATGAAATACTACAAATAAAATGACTAATACTTACCTTCCTCTAACTATATTTTCCTGAAGAAGCTCTTGAATAATAATACTTATATTGGAAATATTGACTTTATTGATAAGACCATTGATTGACTTCTTCAGGGCCTCCCAGCTCATCCTCTGGTATGCTAAGCTAAAAAGAATTTTAATAAAGATTAAAATTTTGTCAACAATTACAATAATAACAGCTATAATAAAAACATTGCTAGTTTGCATTCCTTTCGTTTTAATATTCTTTTCACAAAATGAGTCTAAAATATAATATGTGATGTTCACAGTAATAAACAGATATTAAATTACATTTAATATCCATATTATACCAAAGTACCAACCATTTCCCTTCAATAACACTGTAAGATTATGTAACTTCTCTTACAGATACCTACTTCTCACTATTCCTTTTTCAGCCTGGACAACTGTACATAAAATTATCTTCCAGCAATCAACTGTATATAAAATTATCCTAAAATTGCATGTATTTTTGGTTCTCTCCTGCCTTCTGGACTTATATGGAAACAAGACTTAGACTAACATCAATGTTTCTAGTCTTTCACAATTAAGACAAAGTACATTGGACTTGACTGGAGAAAGAATAATTCTCACTAATGCTGCCATTTCTGCCTTCTGCAAGAGCAGAATGCCAAGATAATCATAAAGCTCTGACTAATGAACCATCCCCAAATTCCTCTTTGATACAATAGTCCAAAGATGACTACCAAGCCTAGAATATGGCACATAAAGAGAAACTAATTTATTAATTTGAATTTAATGTCATTTAATGCTCTTTTCCAGTTCTTACGGGTTTTAATTTATTACAAATCATCATGGTTTATTTTATGTGACATTTCTATTTCAAGCTAATTCTTGAAATACTTTACATTTTATTTATCTAAGGCTCTCCAGGATTTTGCAAGTTGTCATTAAAACACCCATAAAAAGGAGCTGGAGTGCTGGCTCAGCAGTCATGGCGCTAGCCTGGAATGCCTCAGGACACGGGTTCAAACCCCAGTACCACATATACAACAAAATATCAGAGCAATAAAAGCCAAAAAACTAAATAAAATTGATTCTCTCTCTCTGTGTCCCTCTCCCTTTCATAACAAAACAAAGCAAAACAAAACAAAAACCATAAAAAGGTGTAGGAGCATCCTTCTTGTCTCACCTTGAATCTGTTTTTCTTAAAAATGTAGCTATCTTCTAACTTGTTCTTTTTACTAACTACCTAGCAACTGAGTCACCATTCCAATCTGGGACCATACTTTTCCAGTCTCATTCCACTGGACAAAAAGTCTTGAACACTTAGCTGTACTTTCCTAAAGAACTTTTCACCATTCTGGTTACTTTGAAAAAGGAGAGGTATTCTTAGTATGAATGTTCATATATCAATTTTTCTCATTTACCTTTGAGTAGCAAAAAAGTAGTCTAAGATATTAGTTTGAATAAAAGCAGGGAAAAAAGAGAAAACTGTCATCTTTATAAATTATTACAGGGACTGGCACACTACACCCAGGAGCCAATGCAGCCCACCACCTCTTTTTGTAATTAAAGCTTTATTGGAGCATGCCTACACTCGTTTGTTTGTTATTACCTATGACTGTTTTCATATTACAATGATGTTAAGTAGCTGCAACCGAGACAGAATGACCCACAACCTAAAATATTTACTCTCTGGTTTTTTATAGAAGGTTTGCTGATGCCTGGTTTAGTACAACATGGAAGATCTGTTTTAGAACTATAGTATCAGTATATTCTTGATTACCTACAAAAAACATACACAACCATAGTTTGAAAATACTAAGATAAAGGATGAGTAACTTTTCCTGAAACTTTGAAATTAATTCATTAAAGAATAATGAAGTTATAAGTTAATGTCAGGGTAAATTGTACATAATGCTCCAGTTGAGATTACGGAATGAAAAAGGAAAGAGGTCTCTAATTTGAGGTCTTTATTATCTGGATAAATGCCAAGATTAACTGGGTCATGGCTCATTAATTTTTCAAGGAGGATATCATTGCCTGGTAGACCTAGTACCTCAATGTACCTGTTCTTGTCTGTAATCTGTTCTTGCATCATCCTGAGCTTCGCAGGAGGAATATATGCTCCACCAGTGCGAGTAAGAAGAGGATCCAGTTCATCTTTCTTCTTCTTTGCAGTAGGTTCATCCTGAGCAGAATTCTGGGTTACTGATGGTTCTGGACTTCTTCTCCCAGGAGATGGGGATTTCCGGGATCTTTTCCGATCCATATCTCTTTCTCTCTCTCGGCGTTTTTCTCGATCCCTGCTTCTGTAATATTATTTTTTTAAAGGAAAAAAGGATACTATAAAATACAATGAACTGTACCCCAAATGTGTGAGACCAGGTAAAGTGATTTAGGATGGTGAGGTGGTGCTTCATGGAGAAAACTGAAACTTACATTAAGGCTTCAAAGAATTTAGACTGGGAGCAAGTCAGGGAGAGAGCAGAGAGGAGGATGTGATTCTGGGACCAGAAGAGGAAATAACAACACAAACTGAGCATGGATATTAAAGCCAGAATGGATTAAAAAAAAAAATTAGGAAACAATAAAGAATTATGTATGACAGTGGTTAGAAAGATAAGTTTGGGTCAGACTGTGAAACTTTAAAGACAACCAAGATTTTAAAAAAATTTTTATAGTGGAAATGAGGGGGAATCATTAAGGGCTTCAGAGTGGAAAAGTGATATGATAATAGTATTTTAAGAAGACAAACTGGTCTACAGTGTATATGATAAACTGGATAAAGCAAAAACCAGTTTAGAAAGAATGTAATATTTGAAACTGTTTTTTGACAGAATTCATATTTTTATTAGAAACCTCAGAAGCATCTGGTTGTTTGAGACAATGTGGATAAAAGAAAAAAAAAAATTCAGCCAGTTCCTCTTCCCTTCAATGTAAGTGATTATCCTTTCTTAACATTTAAAAAACAATCAGATTGCTATTGCTCTCTGAAACCATCAAGAACTAACAGGAGAGTCTAGACTCTTTGTTAATCTTTTCGCAGAGAAGGGTCTGTACCCTCAGTCATCTTTTCATGCATTGTCTTAGAAACTCACATAATTCTGTTCTTATTTCATATAATAAATTATATATACACACATTAAAGAAAACTAAGTCTCACTCATCTCTAGAAAACTGCATATTTTAGCAAAATCTAAAGGGTATGGTTGAGATGATCTGTTTTGAAATAAATTCTACTTACATGGAGAGAAAAGAGCAATCACTCACCTATTTAGGCTGTGGTGGAGGAACACTTCTGAAACTGAGATATGAGACCTGAGCGACTGCCAATGACAGAGATAGCAGACACTAATACTCAAGAGGGGAGAAAAGTGATTTCAAATTTAAACCCCAACTAGTCACAAATGCAGATGCTCCAAACTTTACCCAATGATTTGCGACCAAGTTGCTTCTTGTTGTGAATATACAACATTCCAAGAGTTCTGAGAAACACCACTCCAGACAGCTAGCCAGCTGACAAAATTGTACCCTTACAATCATTGTGTTTATACTTTTATAGTACAGAAGAAATAGAATATTCTTATTCTAAATAGAAATATCTGTTGTCTTCCAATGTTTCTTATCTGTTAGCCTTTATATTCTAGCCTGCCTGCTGTATACAGTGTGACTATGTGGGGTCACGTAAAACTTTATGTTCATACACTGGACCAAACATAAGGAGCTGTACTGTAGTAGTAGAGTCAGGAGTTTAAAAAAACAATTGCCTCTGGAGTCAGAACTAAATTCCAATCCTGGTGTCCATACCGTTAGATAGATAACTATAATCAATCATAGATAAGTTACTTCATTACCTCAAACCCAATTCCTTACTTGTAAATTAGGAAAAATAGTATCTAGTCTGTGTGACTTTTGACCATATTGAAAAAGTATGCAAAATCCTTAGCTTACCAATAATGGTGGTAGTTGTTTTTATTGTCATTAGATAATAGCTAGCTGATAGGCCTGACTCTGGGAAGGTAATTTAATCTGACATTTTAAGATTGTATATATTTAAGATTGTGTATATTTCTAACTAGAATATAGTTAGAAATTTTGACTGTAGATCTTAAGCTAGAGAAGAATTTGATCTAAATTCTAGTGGTGAGTTGGTTTGTTTGGTGGCTATGGGATGGATAATATGTGAGAAATATATCAGAAAGGACACAGATCTTATGAACAAAAAAACATGAGAGAAATTTTTGAAACTGGATGACTAACAAGGCACACAGGAAAATCAGGACAGTTCGTTTGATGAAAATGGTCATAAGGGTAGACAGATGCCTACAAAGGGAGCACACATTTATATGGAAATAGTATATCCATGTAGTGATGTGGAACGGGTTGCTGGAGAAAAACAGATGAAACATGAGACAGATCATAGTTTCTTTATAAAATGCTAAAATAATAAAAATTTGTTCGTTGTGTCAGATTAATTTAAAATACAGTCAGGATCAACCACTCTCTACATTAGGAAATCTGTATTCTTCCACTACTTTTCTTTTTTATTAGCAGTGCTGGGCATCAAACCCAGTACACCTCACACATGCCAGGCACTTCCTCTACAACTAAGCCACATCCCCAGTCCACTACTTTCAATATGCTATTCAAAGTGCTATTGCTTCACTGCTTATCACTACTCAAATAGATATGCTAAAAAATATTTTTAAAAGTTATCATTTTCTGAATATTTACTAAGTTCAGACATGGTAGTAGGAGACAGAAACTATTTTCAAACTTAAAATACCATCACATTAATGTTATACATGAGGAAACTGAGGCTGGTACTACAAATTTGTATAACTAGTCGCTAAGATCTGAATTCTAGTATATGATTATGTAATTTATATTTAAAACACTGTACCTCATTAAAAAGATCAAAATACAGACATTACAAAGTCAATTTCAAATGACTAGGAAATTGTCTGCATCACTGCTTATCTCATAAGCATGGACATATGTAAGTTAACTGAGTAAAACAGCCATATAGTGATTTCTGTTTCAAGAAGCTAAGAATATTCCCAGATCCTGCAGAACTTCAGTGAACCTCTTTCCAGCATCTGCCCACTTTCTTCGAGGTTCCCATTATTCCTACTTGGGAATTTCTTTCCCCAGATGATTTAAATATTTTCTACATGTTTTCTCTTGAGCATGAGCAAATACAAAGGACCTTTACTGAGATTTTTAAAGCGATGTCTTTCTAATATTCTCATTACAAAAACTATTATTAATTTCTCAAGAAAAAAATAAAGGCAAATTAATAACAGGACATGATAGTCTGCTTAGTTGTAAGCGAAACATGAATGGCATTTATGTTTGTCTCTTAAAAATACTGCCCTTAGAAGGTTCCAAACATTCTCATTCCAATGTTTTATGCACTGGAGAGGAGTTTACATGCCCTCCATTCAGTTTTTCTCATCCATCTCTTAACCAGGTAAATCTGGTAGGTCCTGTTGCTAGATGAACAGGTAAGTGGTAAAGTTCTCCATGACTCAAGTAAAAATCATGTATAATCAGAAAAATACCCTACAAATTAATGACTTCATTCTCAATTTAGACCATCATCTTACATAAATTTATTTGATTTAGTAAAAAGTCCCAAAAGCAATCAAATAAGCCAATCCTTATAGGACAATATAATGAATAAAACTTAGGTTTTAGATCAGACTCGAGTTTGTCACTGTTATGTTGTAGAAATACAAATTCCTACTTCTTTAGGCCTCAGTTTCTTTAGCTGTAAAACAGACATAACAGTACCTACTTCCCACACTTACTCCAGTGAGGAATTAATTCATATGAAGTCCTTATTACAAAGCCTGGCACATACAAGCATCCAATTAATGCTAGCTACTATTATTACTGCTTTTATTATAAAAATAAAGAAAATTTAATCAAATTAATTTTCTATAGTTAAAATTCCCAGTACTAACCGTGATTCCATGCCACCATCATAAGAATGTCCTCTTCTCGAATGCTCATAATCTGATCGGTAATCAAAGTAATCTCTGTCCTGAGGGGACCTTTCTTGTTCCACATATCTAACATATAAAATAAGAAAACCCAAATTGTAAGTTGAAAACAACTACATTATAAATACTTAGGAGAGTTGCTAAAGGACTTCTATGACTGTCCATCTTCTCAAACGGTTTATTTTGCTAATAACCCATTCTGTCAGAATTACAAAACTCAGCTTTTGCACAGCAAAATGCCTGGAATTCATTTAACCAAACTTGTTTATCTTATTTCACATTGACAAAAATTTATGAGAAGATAATTGTAATTGTCAAAAGACCATACAAATGATTCCTTTTGCTTACCTGGCTCACTTATCAAAACACTGAACAAATGAGACCCACGTCATTGGTTGGGTCTCCATAAGGACCAACTCTACTGCAAAAGACTATTCTTTAGCTTTTTTTTTTTATTTTAAATTTTTTATTTTTGAACAACCTTACAAAATTTTAACAAAATAATATAAAATTTGTATAAAATGTGTATATATTCTGGATATTGCAATTAAGTGAGAACGAACTGAAATTCTTCACTAATATGGTCGGATTGCATTAAATTCACTATGTGACTGACTCTTTATAGTTAATAAAACCAGAGAACTTTATGAGAGTTATATACATAATAAATATGGATAATAACAATCCATATTTTATGTATATCTACAATTAAGGTATGTATACACGTATACCTATGTGGGTGTATATTAGTGTGTATGTGCATATTTCATCCATATATACATGTGGGATAGACGACAGGTGAAAGGTAGTAATAGAGTAAGTACTCACAAACCATGGAAATTAACTTGGTGTTTATAAAGCAAAGCTTTTGAGAGATCTTCAGCAAAGCAGAATAAGAATAAAATTTATAGGGAGTGAGGATGCATCTCCCTTCAGAAATTATTTATTTTAAAAAGAGAGAGAGTGTGTGTGTGTGGGGAGAGAGAGGCAGAGAAAAAGAATCAATTTTATTTTTTCATCTGGCCTTTGTTTCTCTGACACTTAGCTGTGCATGTGGTGCTGGGGTTCAAAGCCAGGCCCTTGCAAATGTCAGGCAAGCATTCCAAATGCTGAGCCACCGCTCCAGCCCCCAGAAATTATGATTATCATTTTTTCTTTTTTAAAGACAGAAGGACAGTGAGAGAGAGAGAGAGAGAGAAAGAGAGAGAGGGAGAGAGAGAATCAATTTTTTATTTAGCTTTCACTGCTCTGACACTTAGTTGTGTACATGGGTGATGGGGTTTGAACCTGTGTACTTGCACATGCCGGACAAGAGCAGTAACCGCCAAGCCACTGCTCCAGTAACCCCAGAAATTATTTTTAATGGTTATAGCTTACTAAGTGAAATAACTGTAGTCCTAACACAAATACATGATGAACATTAATGACCATTTTTTGGACTGTTAAATCTTAATTATGATAATACAATATAATGTACATAAAAATACTTTGTAAGCTATACAGAGTTATCTAAATGGAAAGGACAGCAGTAACAGCAAAAGTAGCAATTCAACACCCACTCTAAAGTTAGGAAACTATAAGCTAAATTATTGAATAAACTTACAAAAAATTTAAGGTGCACTCTGAACATATAAAGCTATTTACCTGTCTTCTGGAGAAGAAGTCCTCTGATATGAATTGTAGTTTTCCCTTCTGTCATGTCCAGAAGAATACTTTCAAAGGGAAAAGAAAGGAGGAGGAAACATTTAAAAAAAATTATGTTAAAAAATGTATATGTAATGAAATATATGACTCAGAAAATTGCAAGTACTTTAGCTCACATTTGTGGTTATGCTCAAGTCTTATGGCATTTACCTCCTATCTTCCTTAGTTTACAAAACCCACAAATTTAGGAGAGGTTAGCAAACTTGGATAAAATAAAGAGCTAAGAGAAAATGACTCTAATATATTTATAAAAATTTATTTTTACTTTCAATGAATACTATTTGAGCATCTGATGTGTGGTACTATGTGAGACTCTTAAGGAATTGAAAAAAAAACTTGACTCTTAAGATAAATTACATATGCCAAATCCTCTGTAACTTTGTGTAACATAAGAATGACATGTGATATGAGACAGATATGAACCATTCACTTTAAACATATATCCTAATTTGAAAAATCCAAACATATTGAGTCCAAAATACTTATTTTCATATTTATGTATGTACAATTTTTATACAACTAATCAATATTGGTATTTATTGATGAGTTTATTTTTTAAGAATTAAAATAAGTTTAATTAATTTTACTTCAAGTACAAACTATTTATTAAAGTATCTTAATCTTGGGGCTGGAGCGGTGGCTCAATGGTTATGGCACTTGTCCAGCATGTATGAAGACCCAGGTTCAAACCCCAGCACCATGTACACAACAAAGGATCAGAGCAACAAAAGCTACATGAAAAAGTAAATAAAATTGATTCTCTCTTTCTCTTTCATTATTGCTCTCTAAATAAAAATAAAGTATCTTAATCTTGAAATCTAAAAAATGAAAAAATCAAACACTGTACTCATTATAACTTGTGCAAACTTACATGCCTGCCTTCTTAATGAGAAAAAGACATTGAAAAATAGAAAATTATTCTGAATAGAAATGTAAACAAGCTCCAACTTCCTCTGATTTTATGATTATCTAATTAACAGCAGTTTGAATCTAACATTATCACAATGGCCAATCTCATTAACTATTGAAGTTTTTAAATAGTGTACACTAATTACACTAATTTATGTATGTGAAGAAACATGTAAATAATAATTTAAAGTAGCCATAGTGTGGCTATTACCTTATAGTAAATGCAAGCACCTTAAAATCTAGTTTTTAGGGGCTGGAGCGGTAGCTTAGTGGTTGTGGCACTTGCCTGGCATGGGTAAGGACACAGCACCACATACACAACAAAGTGTTGGAGCAATGAAAGCCACATAAAAAATTAAATAAAACTGATTCTTTTTCTCTCTCACTGTTCCTCTCTCTCTTAAAAAAAAAAAAATCTGGTTTTTAATTTACATATGTATGTAAGAAATTTTAAAAAATTTTACTTAGCAACACAATAAAGTGGTATTGTTCAATATATATGACACAGATTTCTATTAATAGTTTACATCATGATCCTAAACAAGAAGCTGAGGATGGAGCTCAGTGGTAGAGACCATGCTCAGCATTCATGAGGCTCTGGGTACAAGCTCCAACACCCGAGGTGGGGAAAAAAATCTTAAGCAAAATATAGAGCACAGAATCCATTTCATTCAGGGGTAACATAAGACAGAATAGATCATCAGAGAGCTTACAATCTTGTTATAAAGATTTCCACAAGAAACTATATTAATCTTATATTTCAGAAAGAGAGAGAATAATTAAACTGCATTATCTTCTTTTTCTATTACAAGGCAAGACAATTATTTTGACAACATTAGAGAGAAGGCCTCAATTCTGTGGTAATGATTTTTAACACATCTCCGCAACATCTGTTGTGAATAACGAGAAATCAAAAACACTGAAGTCATGAATCAGAAGGATTTCATAAATACAATCAAGTAACAAATGATTGGCACACACCTAAGTGCTAACAGGACATCTTGAGTAGAGAATAATCATTATGGCACACAGCACTGAGGATTGACAGCAAGACCCGAATTCAGCTTTTAGGGATAAATAATAGGATTTCACTAAGTTAAAAATCATTTTAGGATATGATCCAAATATTAAGAATCTAAATTTCTCTTTTTACCTTATAAGTTTAGGATGTAAGTCAGAGCAAGAGTTAATAATAGTTATTAATTACCTTTAAAAATTCTGCACATTATTCATTAAGCAAAACAAATATGGTGACACTGTGCAGTAGCTCACAGTTTCTGACTGAGAGAGCAGTGTGGTACAGGAGACTGAGTCCAGTGGCTTTGAACATCCAGTAGGCTCAGGGAAGATGTTTTCAAAAGCAAGGGAAAGGAGGTGTTGGAAGAGGTAGAAAGCTTGCTTCCATCTAGCTAAGGTAGCTACTGTAAGGTTCCAACTAAAAACAGTGGGCCCTTGGCTGAAGCCTTGTGAGTTCTAAAAGATGAGTCCCCAGAACATGGAGGAAAAGGTGAACTTCACCTGAAGAAAGAAGCCCATCCCAACTCCCTGACCACTTATTGGACCAGCTGTGGCTAATAGAAAAGAGAGATGGAGGTAGAGGAAGCAGAATCGGCTGGGAGGGAGAAGTCACTATTCCTGGGTTGGGGGGATGCTAAAGACCCATCTTGATGACAAGAGGAACAACTAAAGAGGCTGCAGAAAAATGACTCTTGAAAAAAATCAAACATTTTTCTCCCTCTGTAACAGATAATAGTTTAAAGATCTGAGTTCTTTCATCTAACAAGGCTTAATAAAAAGGAAGTTCTGCACAAAGTCTCCTTTCTCCTGCTGTCCCCACTTCCTAAGAGTTTGCCACCTACAAGGCCCTCAATAAATTAATTATTTAAGTAACAATGGACCAATGAGTACAAATTCCAAAGAGGCAGATTTTCAGAACAATATATGAAGGTATCTACTGCAGGTGAGCTAGTTTAGAAGTCAATGTGCCCCATGCAATGTTGATATGCAAGCAGAGGCTTGATGTCTATATAGTATGGAGACCAAAGGGTGTGCTCTTACACCAGACAGGATGGGAAAGATGGCAGCAGAAGCAGTTATGATAAGTATTTTCCAAACACTAGGTCTTGTCCCTATCTCCTGCGGTCAAGTAGCTTGAAATCTACTGGTTCTCTTTAAAGTTTGGAGGTGTAGAGTTAGTAGAGGAGAGAAAAGGAGGAGGGCCTACATTTAAATTTATACCCTCCCTTTACTGACTGAGCCCAAGAAGTGATGTGGTGGCTTATAAATTTATGTAGTTGAAAAGAAAAGAAGTTGATGGTACAGCCACTCTGGAAAGCAGTATGGAAACTCCTCAAAAAAATTAGGAATGGAACCACCATACAACCCAGCTATCCCACTCCTGGGTATTTTCCCAGAAGAGCTAGTGTCAGCATATTACAGAGACTCAGCTTCATTAATGGTTACAGTAGCTCAATTTACAATAGCTAAATTATGGAAACAACCTAGATGCCCTTCACTGGATGAATGGACCCCAAAACTGTGTTTTATATATTTACAATGGAGTTCTACTCAACTATTAAAACAACATCATGGGTTTCACAGGTAAAAAGATGGAAATGGAAAAAATCACGCCAAGTAAAACATCACAAACATGGACTTAAGGATCGAATGTTTTCTCTCATATGTGGTAGCTAGAGTAAAACCTAAACTATGATCACAATCAAGTTTATTTAATAGACCCACCAAATTTGAAGCTGCGGGAACTACAGCTTTGTGGGGGACAGGCAGGGAAAATGGGGTGTTTAATACTGCAGAGTACACCTGACTCCCGTGAGAAGTTGAAATATACCAGGCAGGCATATAAATCTAGAAATTTCAATGATTAAAATACATGTATATGGTCATTTATATCTGTAACATGGGGGAATTACAGAGGAGACATGAAATAGGGGAGTGGGTGATGGTGGGGGGAATCTTGGACAAGGATCAGGTTTAAGCTACTCTATCATTATGTATGCATGTATGAATGTGAAGCAATCTCTTCATTTTGTAAGACGATGCTGAACCAATAAAAAAAATTAAAAAAAGCTTTAAGCCAATGAATCTGAATAAAATGAATATTTTGCTGGCAAGAAAAGAAAGAAAAAGAAAAGACATTGAATGATTTGTTCTCCTGCCAAGACCTCTCATAGGCAGGACAGTTTTGAAAGCACATGGAGTTACTATTTTATTACTTTCTGACCATACTTCCTACAATTCTCTTTCCTCTTCCCATAACCGTTCCAGCTACACTACTCTTTGCCTTTGTACTTATTATTCTCTCTTCTGTCACACTCTTCCCCCAAATATGTGTGTTAGTTAACCATCCTATCTCCTATAGGTCTCTGCTCAAATATCTACCTTCCTTTTCAAAGGGCCCTTCGGTTACCTCTCTATTATGAGCTGCAACTCCTTAATGCTAGTAAGCCCCATACTCTATCCTATTTCTTTTCTCTACAGCACAAGTCTAGTACTTAACACTCTAACATACTATATAACTTACTACAAATCAATTATGATTTATTTTCCGTGTCCTCACACAAGAATATAAAAACTCCAAGAGAATAAGGATTTCTATTTTGTTCACTATTTTGCTCAAAATGCTTAGAACAGTCACTGCAACATTGTAAGAATTCAATGTACATTTGTCTAACAAATCAATGTCTAAAGTAAAGCACAGGATAAGAGTCCATCCATGCATATGAAATATGCAGCAAGAAGTTCACATTATGGACAGACATGAGAGACCTAGACCCACTGAAGGAAGAAGATACTTGCCTTCCATGTCACACTTATTCAACAAAGCATGCTTCTAGAGAAGAATGATGGTGGAATTTCCTGTACCATTTGTTATATATTTTCTTCTGCATGTGCTCACACACATGCTTTGTACAGACAACGAAGTGTGCATGCACATGAACACACAAAGAAAAAACACATTTTGTATGTTCTTTCAACTGCCCTTTTGCATACTGTTACTCCCATCTGGTCAAGTATCATGAGTTTCAAATACTTACTTTGATCTGTGCCACACTACTTTTCATTTTCTATTGTCTGCTGGTCTGATAAGTCCAGTTGGTCCAAGTAACAAGTGCACAATGGTTTGGATTCCTTGACAATCTACTTTTCCTGTCTGCAAACATCACCTATAATATCGAATAAAGAAAATTTTGTTAACACTGATAAACTGTGTATGAAATAATGATATATACTTTCCACATAATGGAAATTTGACCACCTCATTTTTTATTAATAAGCACAGATATAATAAATAATTAAATAAAAATTTAAATCCTTAAGTAGTTCCACAATGTATACCTGACACATATTACTAAAATAGACTCCACAAAAAACAGACCAAATAGAAGCTTTTATTCTAATTACAGAGTAAGTTAATTTAAAAACAGATGAAAAATAACTTGATTGAAAATGCCCTCAGTGAGGGTATCATGTAATAGTCATTACAGTGCTATAAACAATGAAATGAGGAAACATTCACAGAGAAAATTATATAAACAAAGTATAAAATAGCCAATGTTTCTATATAAACTAAGAATAAAATAGTTGATGGTCATCAAGTAACAAACATTTGGAAATTACTATACTCCACAAGGATATGTAAGGTATTAAACTAAAATAACTGCCTCATCGTGATCTATTAAAGGCATAAGACCAGATAAATATGCACATTTGAGAACTAAACATTTGGCTCCAAATAAACCTACTCATCACTAAATGCTAAAATGTCTTTTAATGTCCTTCTGTTAAATAAATTCTAGCAATTTCTGCAAAATGGTATATATCACATTCACACGGAACTGCCATTCAAGCATTTTTTGGAATTACATACCCAAATGGTTTATAGTGTGAGGTAATGAAATTACAAAAATAAAATGAAATAGAATTAAAAGATGTACAGAATACAGAGAAAAGACTGTACTCAATACCAAGCTCAATACAACTAGGAAAGATTTTGAATTTGAGGACTAGAAAAACTGTTATCTGGTCTAATTCCTTTTTTTTAAAGATGAGGACACTGAGAGTCAGATAAGTCACTTCAGTATTATAAATTATAACATCAGTTAGTAGTGGACCTACAACTACAAACCTAGCCTAAGGACACTAGTTAAGTGTATTTTTCATTAGCTCAAATGTGTGAATAGTCTTGATACTTAAGTGATATATAGCTACTATTGTTTATGGGGATGTATACAAATAAGTCAAAAACTTTCTATTACAATGGTCAACACATAATCCAGGTTTGTAAAGCAACAGGAACAAAATTCTTTACAAACTTATTAAACTTTCTATGAAATATCTATCTGTCTTGGATCCAAAGCATGTTTAAGATAAGATTCCTGCTGAACTAAGAATTGAACAGCAGCTCAAGGGACTAAAATTGCCCATCTAATTTACTAAATCAGAAGATAAGGGAGGGGAAGGGGAAGGCCTGGGTCTACTTGCTTTTTGAAAACATTCCCAAGATAATTCCAATATCCAACTTTTCCCCAAGTCTTTTCAGCTTTCCAATTTCAAATGAAAAGCACACAAGTTCTCAATTTTCCTCAAGCCATGAGCCACTTAGGTATAATACAGGAACCCCACAGCCTACCTAGTTTCTAGTGAAGAACTTAGTCATAAGTCAACTAGAAATCGATATCCATGATTGAAATTAACTAAGTTTGTAGTTGTACATAAAAGAATGTCTATATCAATGCATTTTATATGTGAAAAATCATGGCACAGTTTATGATCACTTATACAATCTTATTCAATCTTCATAATTACCTTGATTTGGTGATGTTTTTAGCCTTATTTTTCAATAGAACTAAGAAAGCTCAAATAATCCATTCAAGTAAATCATACATAGTAAATGTTAAAGTTCAAGCTAAGTTTATTGGGTGCTTAAATCATCTAATATAGCATCCCAAAGGATCCCAATTAATAAACTGATGTTAAATTGGTAAATTACAAAATGTAAACAGGTAGTCTCTACTATCCAGAAAACTTCCTTATCCTGAATGGATCCATTCCTTTCAGATAGCAAGGACTGTGATGCTAACATAATGAAGTACTATTTTTAGAACATGCATAATATTTTAAGAATTCCTTTATGTAATTAGCACATCTAAAATTCACTGTACAGTATAAGCAAATAAATCACTTGACTGTATTGTGCAAGTTTAAGCATTTTCTTTTTGCTATTCAAACCCAGTTTCTCTTCCCAAACCATTTACACTTTTAAAAAAAAAAAAAGCAATTTTATATGTATTTTATTTCAAATTACCCTACTTATTTAAATTTAATGAGTTTTCTTTCTGATAGTGTCATCTTTCCCCTTTCTAGTTTTCAACCTTCAACAGCAAATAATTTCTGGCACTCAAGCATAATCTTTTACATTTTTATGTCTCAAAATGTAAGAGTAAAATCAACAACATTGTAAAAGATGACTGTTAGTTCAGTTCTAATAAACATGCATAAAGTAGTATCACTGTCCAGATTTATACAGAATATGTCTGCAGGGAAATTCTGGGAGTTCAACATGTGCATGCTTGATATTTAGACTAAATGGAAATTCCTGCAATGAGAACAATTTATCTACAGTTTATAGTTCTCCCCACTCTTCTTAACATCACTATGTGGATTTTATGATGAATTATTAAATTTCTCCTCTTGTCATGAGTAAACAACTCAGCAAAACCATTCCTGCTTTCCTGAGAAAGCTGCGTATTTTACAAAAGGAGATGTAGCACTCTTGGGAGCACTAGTTACAAAACGATAAAGATTTCTCTCAGTTTCAGCAAGCATCAGAAGGCAAAATATTTAATAACGTTTCTAAGTAGTACTTCAGACTGTTATATAGAAGCTCTGAAACTAAATCCTGCAATTATCTAAAATCCTCAGAACCTGAGAAAACATTCAACTAACAGCCAGAATATACTGATTTCCAGATTATTCCAAAAGCAGAACACTTCTACCATTCTTACTTAGGGTCTTTCCATCCATGTTAGAGAAATTCACTGCAATACACTATCATAAAACTGCTACAGAAAAGCGGAATCAACAAAGTGAATTTCCTTTAATATACCCTATTCATTTCACAGACTGATAGCAGGGTTCGTGAATTTCAAACATTATCACAGTGTTTAAAAAAAAATCTTGGGGGCTGGAGCGGTGGCTCTGTGGTTACGGCACTTGCCTGGCATGTGCAATTATATGGGTTCAAACCCCAGCCCCCATATACGCAAATAAGTGTCAGAGCAACAAAAAAAGCCATGTGAAAAACTCAATAAAAATTGATTCTGTCTCTCCCTCTCACTGTCCTTCTCTCAAAAAAAAAAAAACAAAAACTGGGTTGCCCAACGTGAAAAACTGTAATATTTAACAATATTCAAATTTAAAAACTGTCTAAAATTGGTTTTAAATGCCAAATGACAGGATTCTCAGGAAAATCCCCCATGAGAAGTCAAGCTCCTCCCTTACAAATTGTTTTTCCTTCTTGGGGAAAAACAAAAGCAGTTAACAAATTGGCCACAGTTCTTAAGCAATATAGGACAAGATTACAATGTAATTTTTGTATCTGTACTAAAAGAAAACAACTTTGTTTAGAAAAACTGTTTCTTGAACCTGGGTCCTTGCGCATGCCAGGCAAGCACCCACCTCTAAGCCACTACTCCAGCCCATCTTGCTGTTTTTTTTTAAATTTTTTTTATTATTGCATTATAGCTGTACACAATGATGGTATCTGTTGTCACACATTCCTAGATGCATACAGTACAGCAATATAATTTGGTCAACATCCCCACCCAACCACACCCCACTACCTCCCTCCTCCCATTCCCCAATCTCTTGCCTCTGGCTGTTTTTTTAATATGTGCATATTAATGAGAAATTTGCCTGATGGTATGCCCTGTAAGAAAAAAGTGAAGTAAAATTTAATTTTAGCATAGATTCACAATTTCAAAAACACTCCTATTGCTTTTTAAAAGAGTCACCATGTACAGGTTGATAATCCTTTATCTGTAATTCTGAAATCTGAAAAGCTGAAAATAAAAAAAATTTTTTTAAGTTTGTGGCAACGTATTTAGCAGTCAAACTTCACATGCTGGGCTGGGAATGTAGTTCAGTGGTAGACTGCTTGCTGAGCATGTGTGAGATACTAAAAACAAACAAAACCCTGACATGCATCAAATTGAGATTTAACTCATCAACTCTTGAAACAATGCAGGAATACTAATGTGTTTGATTAGAGGACACTGATGGGACCCCAAAAGGGAACACTTCAAATATTAGATGCACTGTAGTTCTTTTTCAAAATCTGAAAAATTCTGAGTGTCAAAATAGTTCTGATTCCAAGAATTACAAATGAGGAACTGCAGAGCTCTAACAAAACCCCCTGGTTGTTAAATCCAGAGGCAACTTGCCTCTCTCTTCATCAGACACTGCTCCAGTATTTGGTACCTTTACTTCCCCTTTTCTAGAAGTCCTCACTTCTTAACTTACACAACACCTTCATCTGGTCTTCCACCTCTCCTCCTTTCATATCTACCTTCCCTTAGGGTGTTTTTTCTTCTTTATTTGTGGATTTTCATGTTTGGTCATTGCTATATTCTCTAAAATGGGAGCTCTCAATAAAAACTTGCTAAATTAACAAATGAAATCTTTGTCTTTTCTTTCTCCATATTCTCTCTAGAAGACCATCTCTACCCTCATAGCTTCAACTCACATGTTAGAACAACTTTTCATCCAGACCAATCATCTCTACATGGTTCCAAATCCTATGCCATAAAAACCCTTAGAAACGTGTCTGCTCCTGACTTTCTCCCATTCTTCCCACCACTGTATACAAGGGCTTAGAAGTCTCCATTCAGGGAAAATTCCACAATGAGATTACCACAGTTTCATTTTAAGAAACCAAATTGGTTTTTACCTCCCTAAATTTTTTTTCTCATGAGGTCTTTATCCTTAGATTGTAAGAACTTTTCCAACTTACTATGCAAATATAAATTCCCTATGATGCTACTAACTGGTATTCATTCCATTGCGTAGGGTAAAATGATACTTTTAAATATCTATAAAGTTGCTCACAGAAAACTCAGACTTTCATAAAAGCACATTCTATATTAATTTACACATATATATGCACAAATATATATACATACATACATATATATACATATATGAATGATACTACTCCATACTTTCCAAATATCCTTTGTAAATAGAAACTTTGTCTCCATGCCTACTGCCAACAATGTTTCTGTATATAATACTACAGTTTAGTAGAAGAGTTCCTCAGTAGCAGTCCTACTTCTAAATAAAATAAATACTAGGGACACCCTTCCAGCTACTATACCCTCAATCACCTGCACTTACATGCTCTTAAGCCTGCCTTCTCTTTCCTCATCTCTTGGTTTATAGCTCAGCAGTCTGGCAACAGGACTTTATTGAGTAATCCTAACATCTCATTCACTGAGCAAATGGTGTTAGTATGGTTTTCCTTGATCTTATGATTAAGCTAAATTTATACCCATTTTTGTGATAACAAAGACAAATAAAACCTTTAATTTCAAACCTACATCATGACCCTCATCACCCTACTTAGTGCATGTCTTTGGTAAAGAAATAGGTCTAATGATTCTAATCAACCACTGAACGCTTCCTTCTTCATGTTAGTATTTGCACAGAAAGGTCTCTCTTCTGTGAAGTTGTAACAAGTAAAAACTTGCATTAAAAAACAGGACTAAAAACATTGAAGCTGGATCCATAACTGATATTTCTATTAAACAGAGGCTCTGAAAAGTACTTCCATAGAAAATGTGGGAAATACAAAGCTAAAGGAAAGAAGTATGGTCACAGTCTTCTTAGTAAACGTGGTGCCTAGATACTGGGGTGATACATATGTTAACAGCACAGTAGTGAATGTTCCTATTCTCGGGTACAGGAGGAAAATCTTAAGAGATATAGTACGCTGAATACACTGTAAAGCTGGAAAAGAAGAAGTGCAACCAGTAGTTTGGGCCATGAAGGAAAAAAACAGTCTTAGGCTGGATCCTGAAGGATATCTAGAAATTATCCACAGGGAAAGGAAGAAGATATCATTCAGGAAATGAGATCAGTATGTGTAGACTCAGAAATAAAGACTGTTTGCAATTCCAAATTGTTAGCGTAAAGCACAGGGTGCATATAGAAAATTGATCAAAGGAGAATGAACATGAGATTCATGAAAGAGAAGTGTGAATGGCTTTGTGTAAACAAACTGAATCCTTGAAGTTGCTGTACATCCAGAAGCTAGGAGAGTACATGACACTTAATAGACTCCAATTTTAAAATTATTTTTTTAAAAAAAGGGGAAATATGTCTTTTTGATTATTCCCCATTTCTTCCTACACAGAACTCTCTACACAATGTTATTTTGACAACCTTCTTATTAAGGAGTACCACTGCAGTCTTGCCTCAACTATTAACTCCTTGGAACTACCAAGTTTTGTCATAACTGCTTCAAGGCAGCACTATCACAGATGCCATCTCCTATTTGTCTTCACTCATGTTCAGCAGCTTGAATAAACTTCCCTACTGAGATGGTGGAAAAAAAATCAATTCCACTCTAAGCACTGCAAATGGAAATGTGACCTGAAGGAGTTCTTTCAACCTCACAAAAAAAATGTCTAAGTAATAAGTATGCTATATGCCTTCATTACACCTTCAGCCCACCTTGTGTCCTCCTCTGCCCCCAAAGTTTGTTTCTCAGCTTGCCTAATTCACTATATGGGTAATATACATTCTGTCAACTCTCAGCTTTGAAAGTAGCCTTTCTGATAACTGTAAAGGCACTTAGTGAACCACAATCAGTTTAAAGAAAACTTGGTAGGCTGACCTCTATGGAGAAATTTATGAAGTAGCCCCTAAATCCACAGCACATTTTACTACAGAAACTCATATCTCCAGTTCTAGAATGAAGCTGTCCTAAGCTAATTCTGGGAAGGACTCACAGGTACCTGTTCAGGTGGAAGTGCTGTACTTCACCCCTCTCTCTCCCATTAACTAACCCATTCTTGAAACACAGAAACCTTTAGTCATACCCCCAAGGCCAACGCAGCCCATATTCTCTTTTTGGTGTCTGTTACCTTGGTAAGACTTATTAGCCTGGCTACAAATAGTGAAAGTACGCCACTCCAGGTGCTGGGGATTGAACCAGGTGTGCTCTACCACTGAGCTACATTGCCAGCTCTTTTATTTATTTATTTATAGACAGGGACTCTCTGTTGCCCAGGCTGGCCTCAAACTTACAATCCTCCTGCCTCAGACTCCCAAGTTGCTAGGAATACAGGCATGTGGTGCCATGCCTAGTGGTAATCCATTCTTCTCTTCATGTACTATTTTTTAAGAAAATGCTTTGAAAGTTTGCATTGTTGTAAACATTTAAATGTCTTTTTCATTGCCCAATTGGGAAATGTATATACTGAGAAGTTAAGTCTGAGGGACTGGTGAAATTTATATGCTAGAAGCCTTATTATTTGTTCCAACACCCTCTCATGGTAGAAGTCCCAGATTTAAACTGAAAAGTAGAGAAACTGGACTAGGAAGCCACCAAAGTCATCAGCTGCAATGAATATATTGCCAATAACCACTTCTTTCTTAGACTAGCTCCAGGCCAGTCAGAAACAAGTCATGAGCATAAAAAAAAATCAGACAATACAAAATTCAGGCTAAACACTAGAGCACAATAAACAGAAAATATGGTTCAATTTGGACATAAGCATTACAAATACACAAGGTATCATCATGTCCTCTTTTGTCATCTCTGACACAAGTGACTGTAACTAACCTGGCAATGCACAATCATCAGGGAGAGGAGTCATCTTCTAAGGACTCTGCAACTGGGGCAGAACTGACTGAGCTATGAAAGCTGGTTTGGGAAAAATAGTTAAGTAGTCTAGGAAATGTCAGAACTCCAAAAGTGATAGTAGCTAAACTCTCCAAAGTGCTGAAGGATGTGGTGGCATAACAGGGGAAAATGGGTGGTCATGGATGAAATACTTTAAAGCAAGGAGGGCAGAAACCCAGATTGGAGAGGGGAAAGGACCATGGCAGATAACTATGGAATGGGCTAGAGTGTGGTTTCATGGTTCTCAAACTATCTGGCATGAGAATCACTTGGATGGTTTGGTAAGAGTAATTTGATGGGCCCCATTCCCCAGGTTGATTCTACAGGACTGGGATAAAGCCCAATAATTTACATTGCTAACAAGTTCCTGAGTGATACTGATGGTATTGATTAAGGAAATCCCATTTTTGGAACCATGAGGAAAGGTTCAAATTCTTGGTCTGTAAAGCATGAGCAAGAAAAGACTCACAGTCCCAGTCAATTGAGTTGGAAAAATTTCCATGAAAGTGGCATGGCACTTAAAAGTAAAAGGGCAACCTTCAGAACCAAAGAACAAGAACTGGAGCACAGAGAATGCATCAACTGCACTGTAACAGTAAAAACAATAACAACTAACGCTGTGTACCAGGCATAGAGCACAGTGCCTTACACACATTATTTTTCTTCAAACTTACAATTCACTGAGATAGTTCCTTTTATTTATTTATTTTCAGATGAGGAAGACAAGACTAGAACTGAGGTAACTTGCTCCAAGTGTTAGAATAAACACAGAACCAAGACTGAAATTATTGGCTTGCTAGCCCATCAACAGTGGTTTTCCTCCTCCTACAAATGCTGCCTATAGCAACGTATCATGGTCAAAACCATATTTTTTGTGCCAATTCTAAATGTGCCTTGCCATAGTGGATGACAGCTTATGTTAACTCCTGAACTCACAGGCAATCCTAAAACAAGGTAAATTGAAATATAACAGATAAAACAGACCAAGGAAGAGCCGGATTAACCGATCTGAAGACCAAGCTTACTTTTCTTATCTGCTACTTCTACAGAATCTAAAAATATAAGGGAAATTCTTATCGCACCTTTAAAAAAGTGTTGTTAGGGGTTTTTATGGATTCTGTTTTTGGAAATGGAACCTGGGCCTTATGCATGCTACAATGAGCTACATCTCAGATCCTCCTACTGAACTGTATATCACCTGATTCTTGTACAGCCTTTCCACAAATCTTCCATTTTTCACCTACCTCATAAAACTGTGAGGATTAAGTGATAACGGGGTTAGTGCACTTCGACTCGGTGGAAATTACTATTACACTGAAGTTATACGAAAGGGTATAGAAGGACCAGCTTGGTAGAGAGGTGGAGATTGAGGACCAAGTTTGGGAGTTACCGCGTTTAGGCGGTAAATATCGGGAGGGATAAAGGTCGACGGAGGAACAAAGTGTCCTCTACGAAGGAGCAGTATTTACCCGGTAGGTAAATGAGAAACTACCAACATTGAGCCATTTACGGGATACCGAGTTAAAAAGCGCTATTCCCACTGTGTCAACTGCAATTCACGGATCCCACCCCCTGCCCTCGGGAGCCTGTCGGCTAGAGAGGCTCCACGAGATGCGCGCCTGAAACAGCCTGCACCACAAGGCAGAAGAGCAGCGCCGTGCAGGACTTCAGCAACAAAGACGCTGCGAGGGACCGTCCCAGAAACCTCACTAGCAACTGGGTCTGCGCAGGCGGACAGCCAGTGGAAGGCCACCCACTCCCCACCCTCTCCGACTCCCACATCCGGACCTCGCAGGCCCACAGGTGGCGGAAGAGCCAGCGCGGGCCATGGCCGTACGGACACTGGCACCACTGCTGGGCCTTTCGCTCTCCACTCGAGCCCGCTACCCGCCACCCCCATTCCGAGCCCCTGCCCGCGGCCAGTCCACGGAGTTCCATAATTACCTAAAGCTCCACCGCGCCGCCATGACGCCGGAAGTGCGTCACTTCCCCTTCTCGCACCCGTAACTGGAGGAAGGCGGGGCGAGAGGCACAAACCTGACGCAGTGGGCTTTGGTACGTCATCCCGTTAAGTTTAATACCACAGAGTAATACCGGGTGCGAAGCCGGTGATCCGGCCACACACTTTACTTACCAAAACAGCTACGGAAGAGGAGTTGCTGTGAACTACAAAGTCCAGGATGCACCGGCGGCGCGGGGGAAATGGGTGCAATTGTAGGTTTAGCGTGAGGCGGCCGCAGGGTACGACGGGAATTGTAGTTCTTACAGATAAGCAGCCTAAAGCACATGCGGGCTGTCCATCCGGGACTGGATAGAGACTGGATTTATCAGTTCTTACTTTAATCTGAAATTGCTTTTGTTCAGCTGCAAGACAGTAGTTCTTAGTGGGCACATTTCCGTGAAAAAAAAATTTCCCCGATTGTTGAGGACCAAACCCGAAACCTCACATGTGGTAGCCAAGCACTCTGCTGTGTAGACGCACCTTAGCCCCTCCTGTGGCATCCTTGAGAAAAGTTAGAAACCTCTTCTCAGGCGTCTTGAATTAGTTTGGCCATAATTTTACGAAATGTTGAGTACCTATTAAGTTCCAAGATCATAAGATTAAGTGAATGACTGACAGATCATAAACAGAATGAAATAATGAGAAGTTAATTCTGTAGCTTCTGATGCTTCCATTTTAAGTGACTGTGCCCACTGTGAGACATTGCAAGGATAAGGAGGCGATGATCTGTCAGAGATGGAAATAGTCCGTAGACTTCAGAGGTAGGGCATCAATCAGACTTTTGTTAAACTTTACTTTTCAATAGTACTGTCCTGGGATCTGTCTTCCTAAAAAAAAAAAAAAGGTATCTATGTTTTCCAACCTTTTATAAACCAGGTCTGGCTTCTCTGAACATTCCTCTATTGCAGTTTTTAAGTTGCTTGTGCTTTCAGCCCTTTCAGAGAGAACATAATGATTAAAAATAAAAACTGGATCTACACTACCTGTGCTTAAATCATGCGCCCTTTGATGTTGGGCAACTTACTTCACGTTCTTTGTCTATCTGTTAAGTAGTAATAGCCCCCTATAATGTAGTTTTAAGAATTAGTTGGTGCACATAACACATAAAATAAAATCACTAGGATATAATGGTGTTACTATTACTTTTCACATTCAAGATATTTGGCCATTGTAAAAGGTGCATTTGTGTGGTATAAAATATTTAAGCAAATACATTTCAATTGTACCAAAACAGGGCACAGAACAAGAATATTGCTACCATTTGTATCCATACATGAGAAAAAGCACTATACCATCTCTATAATTATCAGTGGAAAAAGAAAAGTTACAGTTGAGCCTAAGAGTGCTGAAGAGCTGGAAAATACTAGGTTTGTCAGTTGAGTCCTCCAGGAGGTAGATAATAAAATAGAGTCATGAATGTAAAAGATGAAAAGAAAAGAGAGGAACAGGATTTGGCAGGGTACTCTAAAGGAGAAGAGACCGGTGTTGGGACAAAATGGCTAGGCACCTTGCACTTGTCTTGCTTAGTGGTTGGCTGGAGTTACCCCAAGAAGGACAAGATGTCCATTCAGAATTTGAGGCAAATTTTAAGATGCTAGCAGTTGAAGCCTATCACCTAACCATATTCTTTGCAGCTAGAGAAGCCCTTTTTTCTCCAACAACAGAGAGAAAGAATTATTAACAAGAATTTGTTGAATAAATAGAACTTGTAGAGATATTTTCTTCATGTCCATCCATTGGCCCCAGACACATCATCTATAATAAGTTATAGCATTCAAAATGATAGCTAGAAGTTTTTTAAATTTTGAAAATGATTTTATTTTTTATTTTTTTTATTAAGAAGTTGAGTTGTGGTACAATCATAAATGTATATAAAGTAACAATATGACATGCATTTGTTCCTAACAATTTTTGTCTGTCACAGTTCCGCTCCACCATGTAGATCCACTCTACCATGTAGATCCACCCTCCGTGCACATTCAAGGGATAGTTCCTCCAGAGTTCTAGAGGGCCTCTCTTCCTGAAGAGAAATTTAGCAAGTGGAATTTAGTAGAACAAATTAATCGTTCCCATCTTTGCAATTTGTCTTGAGGCCACAACTGGACTTATTGACTTTCTTCTCATTCTAAATTCATTCAAATTCCTGTTTTTATCAATTACTACTTCTGCCTGTCTCAATGGTTGATGTGGTGGTGTGAAAAACCCAATTCTTAGGAATTCTGAGCACATGGTAATTATCTCTCAGGCAGGCATTACTCTGTTTATCTACTTACTATCACTTTGGGGTAAGAGATTACCAAAAGTTGGCCACATTGATTACCTGAGTACTACACATATTATTTTACCCCTTTGTGTAATGCTAGACCTCTATCCTCCTGCCAAGACACTGACTTCTTCTTGCTTCTTAGTCTCTGAATTCAACAAATCCAAAATTCCAAGCAATAGCTGAAGCTTAATTCAGTGGGACATTCGCTGTGTCACTGAATAAAAATATAGCACCACTGGGGACTGTGACTGCCTGTTCTACAGAACTCATAAAAAGGAATGGGAAACATTGCATACTCCAGTGAATCGTTTGGAAGAACGGTAAGTGGTGTTCTTTCTGTTTTCATCTCTTGTTTCCTGAACCATGTAATGTTCCTACTGGGGACTATAAACCATATCAGGATGTACTGTATCCTGGGGAACCACACATATTATTCTTGCAGTCTTGTTTCTTCAATAGTTCTTGAACTACACCTTAAGCATTCATTTCCAGTACTCTATTGGGCCACCAGATTCTGGGCCATGCAACTTGTGATATAGCCATCAGAACTGTTGGTCACAGGCGCCCTTCTACACCACTTTTGCTGTAAGTGAGTATTGCTTTAAGGATGCTGTGTTGTGTTGTATTTTATTCCATACTTGTTGATTAGACATTGTGTAAGTCCCCAATTAGTAGTGTTGAATGAAGTTTGGTTGATATAAAATGCAAATGCATACCCCAAATAAGTAATCTATTCCCATGAAATTGAACTGGTGCTCCTGATAGGACAGGAAGACCCCATTGGAGTTTATTTGCCACCAAGTGGCAATTTGATCTAAAGAAATGGTGTCATATCAAGGGCTCAGAATGGCAGGTTGAAATTTTGGTTGAAAAAGTAAGTAGGCAGGTCAGCTGAGGAAGGCAAGTTTCATGCACATGTACTCATGCATAGACTCCAAGTATGTCCCCTTGGCCATTTGTTCATGTGCTCTATACCTACTCTGGGTAGCCACTAAAAAAGACTGACATTGAGCAATTTTTTGATGACTATTTTTGAGTGTTTCTTCCAGAATGTATACTTTCTTGTCACTACTAACACTTGATAAAAAGATCTTCATACTTTTTAATAAAGAAGCACCCCCTTATCTGTGGAGAATATTCCAGGATATTCCTGGGATCTCTGAAATTTCACATTGTACCAAATCCTGCATATACTGATTTGGCTTCTACATGGGTACTTATAATAAAGCTTCATTTATAAATTAGACACAATAAGAGATTAACACCAATAACAATAAATTAAAACAATTATAATAATAGACTGTAATAAAATTTATTTAAAAATTATAAATAGCTTATTTATGGAATTTTCTATGCAGTCTTTTTGGACCACAATCAACAGTGGTAACTAAAATCATGGAAAGTGAAATTGCAGCTAGGAGGAGACTACTGTATGTATATTCATATATATCTAACTTTATTTTCTTCAATCTTCTAATCACTTTCTTTTTAGTCCCTCGACCAGCTAGCTATCCAGGCTGTTTGTCATTCTCTGTAAGTCTACTTATATTCAATCCTCAGGTCACTTCTACACAAACTGGATGACCAGATGTACCACCTAAAGGTCTGTCCATTGGAAGATCGTCTCTCTCCACTGTCTTCAAAAGTGTTCCTTACTGAGGCTGTGTTATAATTGCTGTCCAATTTCAGTTTTCATCCATGTACTTGGCCAGAACATCCATAAATTAAGATAAACCATTTTTTTCTTCAGGGAGGGGCACTGATGCAAATGCATTGGATTGTCAAAGCCTGTACTACCTACTTTTGTAGATTATTGTAATCTTTGTTCTTCATTGTAAATGTAATATTTTTATCTTATCAAGGATTAGAGCTAGGCTCTACCCCAAGAAAATGTGACATAGGGAGTCCAACAAGGCACATATCATTTTTATGTTTAAATTAAATTTATGTTTAACTGACTTATAAATACATAAAATTGTACATATTAATGGATACAATATGATATTTTGAGATATATATATATTCTGTGCAATATTTAAATCACGCTAAATATATCTGTCACCTCAAAAATTCTCATGAATTCGAAATTCTCTCTTCTAACTTATAATATGCATTTGCTCCTAAACCATAGTTACCCCACATTGTCAACACCCCAGCTTTTTTTTTTTTTTTTTAAGAGACTGGGACAGTGAGAGAGAGAACGAAATTATCAATTTTATTTAGTTTTCATGTGGTTTTTGTTGCCCTGGCACTTCATTGTATATGTGGTCCTGGGATTCCAACTCGTGACCTCGTGCATGTCACTCAAGGGTTACAACCACTGAACCACCAGCCTAACACCCCAGTCTTTGATTCATCCATGTTGTGCCCCTAGAACCAATATAATTGTTTAGATTGTGAATTTTCCAGAATTAAATGATTACAAAAATATTATTTGGCTACTCGGGAGTAAAGTGTATACTACATTGTTGATCGTCTCCCTAGATTTCTCCCAATACTCCTTCCCTGAACTCTCTCCCTCCCTTTTCCCCTATCCCACTTATATATCTATGGTTTACCTAGATTATGTGTTGCTACAGCTGTGCTGGGTCTAATACATGAGTTCGACAACCTTTCACCTAAACCTGGCTTTTACTCTAGCTTCCAAATATGAGGGAAAACATTTGACCTTTAAGTTTCTAGGTTTGGCTAACTTTGCTAAGTGTGATTTCTTCCACTGACATTTGTTTATCTTCAAAGACTGCAATATCATTGTCTATAATACCTGAGTAGAACTCCACAGTGTGTTTTTGTGTGTGTTTATATATAGCTTTTTATTAATATATTTATATAATATAATAATATAATATATAATATTAATAATATAGTATAAATAATATAATATATTAATAATATATAAATTAATAATAATATATAATATTAATATATATATGCTTTTGGATACATTCATCTAGTGAAGGGCATCTGGGTTGATTCCATAATTTAGCTATTATAAATTGAGCTGCTATAAACATTAATTTTGCTGTGTCACTGTAATGTGCTGATTCTAGCTCTTCTGGGAAAATACTCAGAAGAGGAACAGCTGGGTCATATGGCAGATACAACCCTAATTTTTTGAGGAGTCTCCACACTGCTTTCCACCGCAGCTGTGCCAGTCTGCAGTTCCACCAACAGTGTGCTGGTGTTCTTATCTCCCCTCAACCCCTTCAGCATCTGTTACTGTTTATATTCTTCATCTTTCCCAGTCTGACTAGAGTGAAGTGAAATTTTAATGTAGTTTTGATTTGCATTTCTCTGCTTACTAGTGATTTAGAACACTTTCTCATGTATTCATTGGCTTACTAAATTTCCTCTGTTGAGAAGTTTCTGTTTAGCTCTCTGGCCCATGTATTGACTGGATTTTTTGTGTTTTTGATATTAAGTACTTTGAGTTCTTTGTAAGTTTTAGATGTTAGTCCCCTGTCGGAAGAATCACAGGCCATGATTATTTCCCATTC
>PVKS010014515.1:36181-48259 GCA_004027875.1 Aplodontia rufa | reverse complement strand
GGAGATAGGGTGACATTTGGGAACAGTAAGATGGTGTTTCTTGGCAAATCCAGGGCAAGGCCTGAACTCTGCTGTTTGCAGCCCTTTTCAGAAGGTGATATGAGGCCAAAGTATGAATGTCATCTTCAACATCTCTTAAAATTTAATTATTAGCAATTATTAAAGAGAATCTGAGTTGTGGAACTGTGTGCAGCACTAAAGAGGAAAATTCTAACATGTTTTGAATGCTCTATTTCATCTAATTGTGACAATAAGACAATGGAGTAATATATTATCCTCACTTGATAAATAAGAAACAAAGTTTGAGCTCGGAAAGTTTTCAATAACTTGCTTATAGTAATATAACTAGTAAGTAGAACAGAAACACAGGAATATCTGATTTCACAGTCCTCTACTTGTCCTTGCTGAATAATTAGTTTTAAATAAATGATGTGAAAATATGAACAAAATCTCCTTAGGAGGGTATAAATCCCCTCAGCTAGGGGGCTACCCTAGGCCATATCACTCCATCTCAACCATTAAGAGCTGTCATGTGTCTCCGGCCCATTGGCTAGGGCTGCAGAAACAGAACTGGAAATACAGTCAGCTATGGGTTGTGACAAGGATCCTGAGCATCCAGGACAATGGAGCTGCATTTGTAGGTTTGTCTAGAACGAGAAAAAGAATTTGACTTCTTGGTGTTTTTAGGAAACCTTAATAAAGCTTTAAACTACAAAAAAAATCTGGCTTAAAATCCAATTCTTTATATCATATACACTCAAGGAAATTTCTCTGTAATTCTAATGAATCTTAACTTACCAAGAAATAAATTAAGGGAAGAAGAAGCTAGAAGTCAGATGTGGTGACACATGCCTGTAAAATCGATTCTCTCTCTCTCTATCTCTCATTGTCCCTCTCTCTCTTTAAAAAAAATATATATAAATGGCTGGGGATGTTGCTCAGTGTTTAAGCATCCCTGGATTCAATCCACAGTACCAAAAAAAAAAAAAAAAAAAGAAGAAGCATCTAAAACAAAGGCAAAACTCCAGTCTAAAAGTGTCATGACTCTCCATTTCATGTTTGAGGGAGTGTGTGTCAAGAAGGTTGCCACTTGAGCTGAGTTCTATGAAAGGGCAGGCTCTGAGCTGAGAGAGGTAAAGGAAGGACTTGGGGTGAAGAACAGCAGGAAGGAAGCAGCAAGTTTGTTCCCCAGCATTTTGGGGAACAGCCAGCTATAGCTAGTTTGGCTGGAATGCAGGGTGTGTGGAAATCTCATATTAGAGATTGGGAGATAAAATTCGAAATTTAAGAAAGAATCGGATCACAGAGAGCCTTGACTATCAGACTAAGGTTATGGCTGGTAAACCATGGGAAACATGAAGTAAGTATCTCATAGGAGCGGTGCCTCGGAACAGTGAGTCTGGTGCACAGCGAAACATCAGAGGAGGAAAAGTTGTAAAATTAGAAAAAGTAAAAGGTAGAACACCAAGAAACTACTTCAGTTATCACAAGACGCAAACATTGGCCAAGATGTAGAACAACAAGAAACTTCGTGCACCGCTGATTGGAATTTAAGTGGAACAATTACTTTTTAAGAGTTTCCATTTGGCAATTTCTTATAAGGTTTTCCTCTACCTTATGACCCAACAATTTCACCCCTTGGTACTTACCTAAGAGAAATTAGATCATAGTTGTACAGAAATACTTCTACAAGAGTATTTTTGTAGCCATATTCAAAAATATAAAAGCACTTGAAACAACTCAAGTTTCTATCAGCAAAAAGATGTGTAAACAAATTACATTCATACAAGAATGTATCTAACCATAAAAAGGAAAAGATGACTGATCCACATGATGACATAGCTAAATCTCAAGAATAATATGTTAAGTAAAGGAAACCAGGTACAAAAGAGTATGCTGAGTGATCGCATTTATTTGAAGTCCTAATTCAGACAAAGTTTATCTAGGGCAATGGAAGTCAAATAGTAGCAGAAAAAGGGGTGAGATAAGAAGGAATGGGAGGGAACTCTGCGGAAGGTACAAATATTCTGAATGTTAATTTGGGTGGTAGTCATATACACTATAAAATTATAAAAAATTCATCAATCTGAACATGCAATACCGGTGCATTTTATTGTATGCTAATTGTGCCTCAGTAAAAGAAAATTATAGGTCATTGCAAATGTAGCATTCACTCATTCATCCTGAGAATTAAAAAATGACAAATCAAAATACTCTATTGCCTGGAGAATCATCAAAATTAATAAAATGACAGAAATTATGCCTGAACAAAAAGCCTAGTGCTAAAGAATTAGAAAAATTTTGTTCTAAAAATAAATTGTGTGCTTAGATTTTGTAAGTTAATTCAACGACTTTGTAATAAATGATGATTGTTATAAAATGAATATTTCAGTAATGATCTTTTCAAATGTTCCATCATGTCAAAAATCCTGAAAAATCAATGGAAAAAGAAAATGTAGCTGTGTGTTTAAAGAAAACTAAACAGGGTATCATGGTGCACACCTGTATTCCCAGTATCTCAGGAGGCTGAGACAGGAAGGGTGCAAGTTAGAGGCCAGCCCTAGCAATTTAGCAAGACACTGTCTCAAAATAAAAAATAAAAAGAGCTTGGCATGTGGCTCAGTGGTAAAGTCCCCAGGATTCAATCCCCAGTACCAAAAATTAAAAAAAAAAAACCCTAAAATTAAAAGGTCTTTATTTTAGTCTTGCTGCTGCAAAAGGCCAATGTTAATTTCAAATATTATATATTTACACCTAAAAGTATTAATTATAGACTTTAAGGAATGTTTTCAGTTACTAAATTGACTTCTAAAATAAAAACTGTTTTTGGTGATTTTATTTCTCATGCTGAGAAGTAATGCTGTACTTACTGAAGTGTGTCCTTCTGTCTCTTGGATAGATAAAGTTCAGGTTCAAAAAAAAGGCAGCATGTGATTTATGCTATTAGCTTAGAAAGCAAAATTAAAATTACTATTCATCTTCTCTCACCCAGGTGACCTCTAAGTGTATACTTATAGTTACCTGTATGGGGAGTCAGAAATTGTAATTTGTGTTCAAAACTAAGATAGAGATTTATGAGATCTGTCATTCTGGTGATTTGCTTGGGAAGCAAAAAGGAGTTTGTAGTTGAAAGCTCATTTGAGAAGGAAAATAAAGCCTGGCACCATGTGTAGCTCAGGTACAGTTCTCTATAGAGTAAGCTCAGCTCTAACAGGAAGTGTATGTTGAATGATAAACATTTGATAGTTCTATGCAGAAATTAGATACCATGTAGAGCTGATTGAGTGACAAGTGAAACACGGAGTGAAAATCCCTGAGATGCACTCTGCTAATCTGGATCTCCCCAGCTCCCACTCCAGGTATTTGTCACTTCTCTGAACATCAGCTCCCATAAGAGGCTAGAACTTGGTTGCAGTAAATAAATGGAGTGACTCAAGAGACAAGTGAAGGAGTAAATTATAGTAAGTACTTGCAAGGGACTAATCAGCAATTAAAAGCAAGGTTAATTAGATCCATATTAACAATGCATGTCATCTGTCATATATTAAATGATAAAAATCGAGTTTCCAAATAATGTGTACTATAAGAATTTATTTTGGAACCAATGAACCAAAAAGGGCAAAAATTCCAAGTTTTTAAAAAGCTAAAAAAAAAAAAGTCATGGTAGAAGAATAGATCATATTATTCTGATTTAAGAAAAAACATTTGACAGATCTGTTCAGAATGCATACATGGCAACTGCTCTAAGAAAATAGCTTTGGAAATGAATAGCTTACAAAACAGAATTCATGAAAGATGAGTTAACATGATGCATGAAAGGGTGGATGGATGGATGGATGAGTAGATGGATGGAACAGTGTTTGGATAAGTGGATATATATTGATGGAGGGAAAAGAGGTATAGGGAAAGAATGAGAGGAAGGGAAATAATTATTCTTCAGACATTTGAAGACACTGTTTTAATAGCTTTTCTAGTATCTGGTGTTTCCAATGATAATTCAACTGCCAAAAATACCTTTACTTCTCTTTATCTTTAGTATTTGCATATTTCATAATCAGTATCTACATGTGAATCTTCATATTTAAAGAATTCTCTTTCTTTTGGGCTCTGAAAAATATCCTCATGTTCCTTCATACTTCTATCTTTTCTGACAATACTACTTGCTGCAGGTCAGATCCCCTGGATAGATCCTCTATGTCTCTTATTATTTCTCTAAAACTTTCTGTCTCCTTTTCTTTGTGCCTACATTTTTAGAATTTCTTCTTTTTTTCCCCTTCTTTTTTTAATTAAAAAGTTTCTTTCATGAACTCTGTTCCTTTTCATAGCATCCTGTCCTTGCTTTGTGGATACAGTATCTTCTTAAGTTGGTCTGTTTCTTTAAGTTCTCTTCTGTGCCTTGAATTTTCAGTACCCATGTATTATCCTAAAGCAATTAAGAGAATAAGGATTGTAGCTGTAGTTAGAGAACAGGAGATGTTCAGATTTCAGGAAGACTATAAAAAAGAATGCTTGGCTGAGTTAATGGTAAAGAGGGAATGCTTACTGAGAAATGTATTTAAAAGAAACCAATCGACCTCGTGGAAATGGATTGCAAGTCTGGCACTGCCAATTATTATCTAGATGTCTCTAGGCATTTTACTTAACTTCAGAATTTTACTATTACGAAAAGATCAAATACCCAATCTAAGACACTGAAGCCTCCCTGTGTGCTTTTTCCAGATTATACCCCTCTCTCCCTTTCTCCTCCTAGATCTTTAACTTGTATACTTTTCTCCTTCAATTTTTTAAGTCTTACCATCTATATTTGACTGCATTTTTATATATGGTATATGTTATTAAATATGGTATATAATATTTTATAATTATACACAATATAAACTATATTTTATGTGCAAACTACATAATTTTGCTTGGTTTTAAACTGACATTGCATTGCATGACTGTTCTTCTATTTGCTAACTCAGTCTACCCTTATAAAAATTAGGTCATGTTCAGTTTGGGGCCATTATGAATCACACTGCTCTGAACATTCCACCTACCATTTTTCTGAGACTTGAAATGTTTGAAAATGATTAGAATGTGGGGGAACTAGAATTTTCATCCACTTTTTTGGAGTATAATGGTATAACAACTTGGCAACCAGTTTAGCATCAAGTAGGGTGGAATGGTGTTTCATTTGGGTTTAATTTCTAAATTATGTATGTCACTTGACCATTTGTCTACAAGATTGTTAGTTTCTTCACTTTTTAAAGCATCTATCATTTTGCCCATGGTTGTCTTCACACACTAGCAGCAATATTTGTTAGTCCTGTGACCTCCAAGTGGTCCACCACATTTTCCAGTTCCTTTGCAGTTAAATGGGACCATATGAAGGCAATTTGTAGGCCCCGGTCTTTGAAGAGTCACTTTTTTTTTAATCACAGATTTATGAGTTGATACATGACTCTCAGTCTTGTTCCGTATGTTCATGAAGGTACAGTTACAAGATGAGGAAGCCTTTGTTTTCCTGAGTCCCTGGCTGATTCTGAGGAGCTAAGTGTCTGATCTCACCTTCCCAGGCAACTTACACTGGATTCACTCCGTAAGCGAGAAGTGTGAGGGATGATTTGTTACTACAGCATACTCTAGTCTAAACCGACTCATGCACACTGTTTCATAAATCAAATTTCCATGAAGGCCAAAGTTCGTTTTGAGCTGTGTATTATACTCTGCAGAAAGACTTGTCTAGGGGTTGGGGATTTAGCTCAGTGGCAGACCGCTTGCCTAGCATGCGCAAGGCCCCAAGTTCGGTCCTCAGCCCTGGGGGAAAAAAAAAAAGACATCAATTAGTATAGTGTAATAATAAGTTCTTCACTTTGATAGGGAAAGTTGCTGTACCTTGTTCTTTCCTTAGGAGTACTTTGTCTATTTTTTCCCTTTTTGTCCTTTTATATAATTTTAGAGTCACCTTCACAATGTTGGAAAAATTCTGCTTGGATTTTGTAATTGCATTAAATTCTCAATTTGGTGAGAATTTATATCTTTGTCAAATTGAACCACTTAAGAATATTGTTTATGTCTGTATTTTAGTTAGGTTTAAAAAAAGAATTCTAATGTATTCTAATTTTTCCATAAAGAATTTGTGCATCCTTTATTAGATTAGTCCCTAAATCTTTTAGTTTTGTTTCTTTTTTCTATACAGTATCTGTTTAAAAATTGTTATATCTAATTGATCATTACAGATTAATGGATATTCAATTAATTCTATTATTTCTATTATTTCACTATATTTTGTTGTAGATATTTAATACAGACAATCTATGAATAATGTCAATTTTGTTTTATCCTTTCAGATGCTGCTTAGCTTACAGATCTTTCCAGTATAATAACTATTTTTTTTTTTTTTGTAAGTAGTGGGGATTGGACCCAGGGGCATTCTATCACTGAACTACATCCCTTTTGTTGAGAGAAGGTCTCGCTTAAGTTTTCTCAAACTGTGATCCTTCTGCCTCAGCCTTCTAAGCTGCTGAAATTACAGGTGGGCTCCGGTTCAAACTTGAAACAAAATTATAACCACAGGCATCTTTTCTTGCTCTTTAACTTACAGGAAATGACTTCATCCTTATCATCAAATACTATACTTGACATACATTTTTATAGAGGCTCTTTATCAGATTGAGGAATTTCCCTTCCACTTCTGGTTTGCTGAGAGGTTGTATCTGTTTTGCATAATGCCTTTAGGAGTAAATGGTGAATTTTGTCAGATGTTTTTTCTGCTTATTTTTAGATGATCAGATGTTTTTTCTCTTATAACCTATAAATGAGATGAATCACGCTGATGAATTTTTTAACACAAAACGGAAATAAACAAAAATTGGTTATGGTAAATATTATCAGTTTTGTGCTTTGCTAGATTTAGTCTAATATTTAGTTTTGGGTTTTTGCATTTATGCTAGTAAGATGATCCTATCATTTTTCTTATAATGCTTTTGTCAGTATCTGAATCAAGATTACTGCAATATTATCAGTGAGTAAGATGGCATTTCCTCTTTTTCTATGCTCTGGAATAGATTGTTAAATAGTGGAACTGTTTACAAAAAACAAGGCTATTAGGATTCATTGAAAATTTGGAGGCTGGTTCTGTGTGGGGAGATTTTTGAGTATAAATATAAATACTTTGAAGTTTCTCATTATTCCTAGTTTGAGTCAGTTTTGATTATTACTACCTTCTTGGAAATTATTTCTCTTAGCTAAGCTTTCAAATTAATTTCCATATGTTATCTTATATTCTATGATCATTTTTCTGCTATCTGCTGGTTTTCATTAGTAGTATCACCTTTTCTTGTGTAATTGAAGTTTGAACTGTGAGCTACTCATTTTTACTCTAATTTTCTTTGGGGGGTACCAGAGTGCTTTATCACTGAGTTAAGTTCCCACACCATTTGTTTTTTTTTTATTTTGAGACAGGGTCTTGCTAAGTTGCTTAGAGGCTCCCTAAGTTTCTGAGGCTGGCTTTGAAGTTGTGATCCTCCTGTCTCAGCCTTCTGAGCTACTAGGATTACAGGCATGAACCACTGTACCTGGTTTGTGGGAAATTTTTAACACAAGTTCAAATTTGATGTTTCACAATATAATAAGCATTTATATCTGTCAGGTGTCAAAGGTATTACAAATTGCTACCACCTAAATTAAGTGACCTGATTGAAATTTTTCCATATGCAAAGCAAGATGAATATGAACTCAAATCCCTGTGAGAACTGGTTTATCATTACACATTTTTAAAGAAGATTCCCCCCTCATCCAGCATCATGGTTAAAATAAAATAGTATTTCCCTGATATTCTATCTGCAGAATGAGGTATTTCCTAATTCACCTTACCTCCAAGGGTACCCTTGAGGATTCAAACATTATACGATCTCTTAACAAACTTACATTTTGGGTTACCCTAAGGTTCATTTCCTATTTCCTACATCCCACATCAGAAGATCAAGTGTGCCTAAGATTCTTAGGAACTCATGGGGAAGTTCCAGCTGTGTCATGCACCTAATTTGCAGGCTTCCTATTCTTACCTCAGTTTGGAGACTATAGATTTTTTTTTCAGCTCAATGAAGCATTTAGACAATATTTTAAAATTAATCCATCCAACATTTTCATTGTTTGAATTGGGAGGGTCATTCAGTATATCTAATTTGGCAAATATTGCACAACCCACTTTTTAAGCTTTATTAAATAGATCCCTCCAGCTTACAACTTTTCTGTAATAATGGAATTATGCACATCTGCACTGACCAATATGGAAGCCACTAGGATACATGGCGATTGAGCCCTTGGAATATAACTCAGGATTAAAGACGTGAACATCTATTTTCACTTAATGTTAACTGATTTAAAATTTAAATAGCCACTGTGGCTGGTGGCTCCTCATAAAACAGTTCGGAAATAGACTTTCATTCACCCATAGATGGTGCTTGTACATGAGTGCTACAGTGAGGCACAACTATTAGAATTACACATAAATGAGCAGATGTGACTCTTGGCTATATGATTCAGATCGTTATAGCCAAAGGAAAAATAGTATAAAAGGTGTATTAAAGAAAATCAGTCTTGGGGCTGGAGCGGTTACGGCACTTGCCTGGCATGCACGAGTTCAAACCCCAGCACCACATACACAGCAAAGTGTCTGAGGAACAAAAGTCACGTGAAAAACTAAATGAAAATTGTTTCTCTCTTTCTCTTCCTTCCTTCCTTCTTTCAAAAAAAAAAAAAGAAGGAAAAAAAATAAAGTCTTCCTGCTGAATATGCTGAGCCTCTGGTCTTAACTTCTATGTCTTTTTTTGTAAAAGAAGAATTTCTAGATGTGTGTCATCCATCTAGATATGTTGCAATAAAGGATTTAGTACAGGTTGTGGGATTGCATAAACCCAAAACAGAAACAAAGTACAGGAAATGGCACAAGGCACTCCCCAAAAGGCTTCATTAGGATAAACCTTATCTCAGCTGCTGTGGCCTTGCCTCCCAGCCTTAATGAGCCAGCTCTGACTCAAACTGGCTTCTTGAATTCATGCCAAAACCCATACGTACTCACAACTGGGCCTCTCCAGGCAGCCTCTCATTATTATTTGTGGCATTGAATCTCTCCTTAGAAGTTCAGGGAATCAGCCATTCAGCATTAGGCTCATCCACAGGGAGATATCTTTCAAAGCTAATGCTACTAAACACACAAAATGCTTATTTCTTTTTAGGAATATGATTGTGTATTATAACTATGCAGAAACTTCAGATTTGTTTCTGAGCTGCTGGGTTCTCATAGTAGATAAATTCCAACAGAAAAAAAACCAACCGTGAACTGATAAGTGAGGACTTGAGAAAGTGGCGCTAATTAGGGAATCTGGGGACACAGTCTTGATTCTAGATTGCACAATTTATCAAAATGCATCTGGAGACTTTCCACATTGACATGGAGAGAAAGGCAGCACTAGCCTGGTAGATGCAATAAGGATTCAGTAGGTCAAGGGGTCTTTCCAAAAAAGAGAGCTTTTCAACCTGGCCGTGGTGGATGGTGGTTTCAGCCTTAGCATCACTATAGGCATCTCCCATTCATACCAATAATTATTACTCCTGTTTCTCCTTGGTCCTTTGCATGACTTCCTTAATGACCTGTTTTCTAGTTTAAGGAAGATTAAAAAGTAAGAGTTCCTGACACCATTTCTAATCCGTTTCCTGGGGTTTGTGTCTTCTCTTTTAGGACAAATTTTTAATTTTTTAACATGCATTTCCCTTCCAGTTATAGTGTCTGAAAAAACAGAAACCCTAAGAGGAAGTTATGTTAAGACAGTAGGTCAATTACATGTTCAAATAATTGGCACTAAATTTAAAATGATAGGTTTAATTTTTAGGTGGGGGGAGTATAATAAATATATCACAAAGTGTCCAAAAGTTTAATAATATACAAATTCATAAATTTATTATATATATTATACAGAATGAGAAACTGAGTCTCAGAATGGCTAAGAGTTCAGAGTTAGTAAGTAGTTGTTCACATCCAGAATTCAAGTCCATATTTGCCTCCTCCAAAGCTGTAGTTTATTCCCCCTTTAGATATAAGCACCCTAACATTTCTCAAATTTTGCTCACCATAGGCTTATAAATGACAATTGGAAACATCCACCAATCCATTTTGAGGGTGATGGATGAAGTGATCTAGGTGTTTTAATGATGGAAAAATTGAATTAAACATTGGTCAACTGAATACATTTTTAAAAATCTCTACCTTTTCACTTTTTTACCTAAAGGAACTTTCTGAAAATATGTATATACCTTTTGAAAGGATTTTTTTTTATCTTAAAGGCAGTTATCTGTATGAAATTACCTTCATCCTATGACTTTAAATATATATTTAAGCCATCATTTTCTAATTGAACCAGGAATCTAATTACAGAGTACTATCATGTCTACTTTGTTCATACAGTGTATGCTAAGTACCCAGAGTAATTATGATGATGTAAACTTGAAGAATTATAAAATGTTTGGACTGAATGGGATCTTCTATTAGGCAAATCCAACCACCCCAGTTTACAGATTAGTATACTGAAACCTATTCATTAATTTGGCATATACCCACTGTGTGATTTCAGTGAGTGACAAAAGGATTAGCTCAGAGAAGCCAAGCGATAGTCCTGGAGCACTCATGGCTCCATGCCACATCTAGAATAATGTTATTTGAGGCGATGGTGATGAGGATGCTTAGCATTTAACTGCAACAGCACATATCTAACATGATTTATAAAACTGGCAAGAGGCCCTATGAATTCAAACTCAGTGAGGTCCTAGGCCAGGAAGTTTGGAGGATTTTTTTAAATATTAAAATTTAAAGAAGTATTTCAAAGACTTTATGGAATAGTCGAGCATTTAACAAAGTATTTTTCAGAAAAAAAAAAAAAGCGGACTGTGGTGGCATGGTATCCAAAAGGTTCAAGGTCGAGTGCATGAGGCTCTCCATCCTTGAAACATCAGAGTCATTTCTGCCCTGGGTGGAACCAGTTTCTTCCAGACTCATATCTTTCTCTCCTCCACTCTATTCTGCAAGTGAAATCTACAGACACGCCTACTCAAATAGATACTGAATTGCTAATGCAATCAGTTGTCCTTGGCAAATACAGCCGGTTAAGGAGCAAAAATATCAACGAAAATTCTCTTCTACATCATGTCCCTGATAAGGCAGGAAATTCACAGATAAGAACATGGAATACTGAAGAGTGTAATGGAAACCTCCCACACTTGTTCCAGAAATCACTGATAGAGGGCCACAGGCCACTGTGGCTCCCAGGCTATCACTGGTTCTTCCAAGGGACTCAACTGTGTTCTACTCAAGTATATCTAGACAGGTTTGGAGGACTGGGGAGATAGGATCACAGCAATAGACTTGAGATCTGGGAATGTTCAAGGATAATGGAGCAGAGTTGGCAGGTGTGAGTAAGGGAGATGCACTTGCATGGAGGCTGGAAGCCTGAGGGTGGCTAAAGACTCTCATACCAGAGCAAATAAAGAAGTGAAATTATGTCATCATATTCTCCATGAGACTTGGAGAGAACAATTAGCCAACAGCACCAGGGCCGGTAGGACTAGGATTTGGCACTCTCAGAATAAATGTGTGCAGCCTCAAGGTCACAGATCAGCTGCCTTCATAAGGATTGATAGGAACCAGCACAGGGCAGTCATGGCCATGCCCTAGCATAGGTGAGGATTAATTGCCTGTGCAATTTAAAAATGGGGAAATGCAAGTCCTCACATGTCCCTTTTCCCAACATAAGACAATTTATTTACATAAGGGATATGATGCAGGGGGATCCCAATAAGATTCAAGAGGAGCTTGAGAGAAGTTGTCACTCTTGCAGTGTAGTAGAGGCAAAACCAGAAAAATACTGTCTGATGACTCTTGTAATGAGCTAGACTTAGTTATCTGTTCCTACGTTAGCGCAACCTCTCAATCATAAATTTGATAAGAAAAACATGTGCTTTAAAAAACTGCAACATTTTTATGAAATTTGATAGCTTAGTAAATTATAAAATATGATTTTCACCTTCTCCCTTCTAGTGGCT
>PVKS010014515.1:0-36081 GCA_004027875.1 Aplodontia rufa | reverse complement strand
CTTATGCAATCATTTAATTCTGTAAAATTCACAATCTAAATATTTACATCTGTTGTAGGGAAAAATATAGAAGAACAAAGAGACTGGGGTGTGTGTGATGTGGGGGTAACTCTGGTTTAGGAGCAAATGTATATCACATTGTTACTTTTATGATTGTACAAAAATAACTCCTTAATAAAAAAAAATAGAAAAAAATTCACTGTTTAAGCATTCTGCACTTTAAAAAGCCCTTAGATCACATTTATTATATCTTTGTTTAGGGTTAGTCTCTGTGACATAAATGTAGGCATGTTTGGAGATACATATGCATATATATGTATACATTCATATAGCTACATATAAATGTATATTATATACATATATATGTTATTCCTTTTATATTTTTTCCATGGAGAGTGTGTTTATTCAGGAAATTTCCAACATGAACCACAAACAACTAATACAATGGAATAAGAAACAGGGACTTTAGATGTGGAATGGCACACCTTCATACTCAAATTCAGGACACCAATGGAGTTAACAAATTAGGAAGTTTCTGAGCCTTATTTATGTAGATAGAATTGACCACTGCTTAGTTTAGAACTATCATCCCTGCTCTATGTGTGTTGGGAAAGGGAAACTACCTCTCATATTCCCAGATAAAAAGATGTATGCAACTCCAGTCTCAGGATGAGACCCTATGCAAGTAGCTTAACCTCTCTGGGTTCAATATTCTGATTCATAAAATGAAAATAAAAATGTTGCCTTTTTCTACCTCATAGAAATTTTTAAAGATATCATTATATAATGTGAACTGCTGTAATGCGAATGTACACCTTTTATTACAATTGCCTTCCTTTAGAATATTATCAGCTAAAAATTTTAAAATCCCTTTTAAAGTGACTCCTCATAATCTAAAATGTTGTAACACTGATTTCAAATTAATTTGTAAACAACCTTTAGGAACAAAGGATAGTCTGCATAGAATATTTTGTGTAGTTGGGAGCAAGGGTGTTAGGTCAAATGTTTCCTGAAATCCAGAGCACTAAATGCTTTTCTGTAGTCCAGGTACTTCCTAATAGAGTGTAATACACACTATAATTATGTTCCCTGTGGTTCGAAGGATTAACAGGCAAAAATCACATCTCAGAGCTTTCTAAGCATTGTGTTTTGAGGAAAGGTGCCCCCAGCAGCTCATTTGAGACTTTGCAGGGAGGCTCAAAAGCAAAGTGTTTGGGTTGTGACACCACGATGTTCAGCCTCACCTTAAGCCCCAAGGAATGGAGCCGGCTTTCTAGGAACTAAGATCTCTGAAGCCATGAGACTCTAAATAAACTTTTCCTCCTAAAATTTTTCTTGCTGCATCCTTCAGTTGCAGCAATAAAAGAACTGACTAAAACAGAAATTGGTACCAAGAAGTGTGGTCTTGCTATGAGTAACCTGAGCGCGTGGCTTAGAACCTTTTGGAGCATTTTGGAATTTGTGGGAGGAATTTTGAAATGTTTAGCAGTGAAAGATGGAAATGCTTTTAGGTTGTTGTTAAGCTAAGCTTAATGGGCAATTCTGGTGGGAGTAAAACTGAATCTAAAGAGGTTGTAGTTGTTAAAGACATCAACACCACTAAAGAAGTGCTAAAGACTTTACCTAGAAACAATAAGAAAGATGGCTTGAGGGCATCTCAAGAATTGGCAAGACCACATTCATCTCAGGCTCAAGGGAGTAAAACTCCCTCTGAGAAGAGATCAATGAGGCACCCTTCTTGTACAAGAGAGCCTAGGAAGGTTTTTTGAAGCTGCTCAACCACCCAGACACACAGAGGCTACTGCGGCTGTGGTCCCTGGAGGATTGGCCACTACTTGAGATGGTGGAAGACCTTGGTGGCAGAGCTTGGTGTCAAACACATGTTGCTGGTTCTGCAGGATTGCAGGATGCTGGAGGTTTCCACCGAGATTTCAAACGAAGGCCTGGGAGGCCAGGCAAAGTGCCCCAGGGTTGGAGTCACTGCAAGCAACCTCTGAGAAGGTGATGCATGGATATGTGAAGAGGAAGCCGAAGCTGCAATGGAGACCTCCAAGATTAAGAAATGCCAGTACCATGGAAAATCTGCAATGAAAGTTGCAGGAATTGAGCACAGACAAGCCAATACAGAGGCCAAGTGAACCGCAACCAACAAGGCCACGGGGCAGAGCTATACAAGACCTTTGAAGAGAACAACATGATGCCATGTGCTCCAGATGCTGAATATGGAACTACAGGACTCATTGCCCAGCAGAATTTCAGTCTTGTTTTAGTCCCCTCTCTTCTTTCTATGCCCTTGTTTTCCTGAATGGAAATGTTTGGTCTGTACTTTTATACATTGGATACGTGTAACTTGATTTGATGGGGGTTTTTTGTTTGGTTTGATTTGATTTGGTTTTTTTTTTTACAGGAGCTCACAATGTGTATTTGCCTTAAGTCTCAGAGGAAACTTTGGACTTTGAATTTTGGCAATCTTAGAACTGTTGATATTATGAGAACTCTTGGAAATGGACTAAATGTATTTTTCATTGTCAGATTGTCATGAGCTTTGGGGGACCAGGGATGGAATTTATAGTTTTGATAAAAGGTTTCTCACCAAAGCTCATATGAGATATTGCAGGAAGGCCCAGAGTAAAATATCTGGGTTATGAGAGCCTTAAGTCAATCAGTGAGTTAATCCCCTGATAGGGGCAGACTGGCAACGGAAGGCAGGTAGAGTGTGGCTGGAAAAGGTGGGTCACTCGGGACATGTGGCTGGGGTATGTATTTTGTATCTGGTGTAGAGTCTCTTTCTCTGCTCCCTGGAGCTATGCCTTCTGCCATGATGTTCAGCCTCACCTGGAGCCCCGAGGAATGGAGCCAGCCTTCTCTGAAATTGTGAGCCCCTAAATAAATGTTTCCTTCTAAAATTGTTCTTACTGGGTCCTTTAGTCACAGCAATGAAAAAGCTGACTAAAACACACTGAAAAAGCAATGTAGGTTTTAAAAAACAGTTAACAAATTAAAAAACTTAAACATTTGTTAAGAGGGTAGATTTAATGTTATGTGTTTCTTTTTCCATAATAAAAATCAATTAACCATATTTGTGCCCATACATATTGATTTCTCCAAAGCACCAAAAAAGCTCCATCAGCCCCCATGGCTAACTATGGCAAGTCCTTTGTCAGAACTTTTGACAAGAAGAAATTATGAATCATAGGACGTTTGACAGAGACAGATCCCTGGGCGAGGACACTCAATTTCTATAAATCTAAGAACTATTACACCTGTTCTCTTTCTCTGCCCAGTGTTGTACTTGCTGAATAATCAGGAACTCTTATCTCAGCTCTTATCATGAAGCAGGTGGTGCTGGAGACAAGGGTGATGAAAGTCCTATCCCTCCAAGAAAGCAAGATGGACTGGTGTGAACAGGTTAGCAACTGGGGAATACCAGCAGCCTATCTGGGTGCTAGGATAAGTTTCTGCCCCACCCTATTGAAAATAAACACATGGGATGGCAGCATCTCATTCACTAAAATGAGGCTCAGAAATCTGTAGACATCTGAAAGAGAAGGTCCTCACTCTTTTGTTTATCACACAAAGATTTTCTTAGACAGATAACAGTAAAATGTTGTAGTTGCTGAAAAATAGAGGATATTATATAATTTTACCTTTCAAAAAAATCAAACATTAAAAAATATTCCTCATATGCACTAAAAATGAACAATCTAAAATATTCTTGGCTGATTTTACATGTATTTTAGAAGCAGATTCTTCACCAACAAGATCATTTGTACATTCTTATATGCCGCTTGATATTAAATGAAACAGCTTCAATGTAATAATTCTAGACTTAGCAGTTTATGTCAGAGAATATTTTGTTCAGCATTCAAGTATAAGTGTGTTGGGAAAATCATTAACCTTTCAAAAGTTATACCTTCTTCTATTATTTTTTCTGAGAAATTGCATAATAGCACTTAAACACACTGATGCAAAGACTTATTAAGGAAATTTCATTATTTATTCCCTTATTTCCCAGGTATAACCAGGGAATCAGATTTTCTCTTGAATCCACAAGTGTATGACATAAATTTTTAGTATCTTTACAAAATGATTTTGTATTACATTATCTTCAAACTCTTCTCACTTACCGTACTCTCATTCTTGAGTATTCCTGTAAGCCAATCTGGAGCTCTAAAGTCATTCCTTATCACACCTGTAAAATATTTCATTCTGTAGATGTAACACAAATTGCCCAATCATTGCACAGCTTATAGATATGCAGGTTGTGTCCAGGTATTTGTGTGTGTGTGTGCACATGCACACACCCATGTTTCTTGGGGTTATTTTTCTACTACAAACAATGCTGTGACAACCTGATACATTTGATACCCTCGTGTTTAACTCCTAGTGCTTTTAGTGACATGGGATAGATTCTCAAAGGCAAGATTATTGGGACAAAAGATGCATGTATTCTAATTTTACCATTTAATGTATCTTTTCCATAGAGTTTAGCATCTCTTAGAACAGAACTTGGCTTACACTGCATGTCATCGTCCTACAATGCTTAGTCTGGAGCCCAGAATCAATAAGTACACTGTATTAGATTTATTTTCTTAGGACCCTCTTATTTGAGCTGCCAAGATAATCAGATGCCAATCAGTCACCAAACATCTTTATTCAGTGGTTTGATTTTAAAGTTATTCATATCCTACATGCTCATATTTCCCTTCTTAGAAAAAAATAATCTTACCTTTAAATTTTTTTTATTCAAATTCCTGGCAGTAAGTATGAATCTCAACCTCCCAAAGCATGTGGAAAATTGTTGACTGGTTTGCCAACAAGATTTCCTTCCTAAAATGATAACAAGCATTAGTGAAGACATGGAGAAATGGAAATTGATGTTTCACTGGTAGAGTAGACCACGGAAATGGCACAGGCACTTTGGAGAACACTCTGCCAGTTCCTAAAAGTGTTAAACTTAGAGCTACTATATGGCCAGACAATCCCATTTCTAGATAAACACCTCTGATGATCTCCAGATAAACAAACCAATGCTAAGTCAGTTTCTCCTGTTTTATGATCACTTCTGCCAACCAAAAAGATGTGATGACTTCTCACCACCAGGGAGCAAAGAGTTAATTCTTCAGCAGATACCAGCTGAGCGTCCTTCAAGTCATTTCAAAATTCTGACACAATCTAACTAGAAATGGCATCAGAGTGCATAGAGTGAGGGCTCAGTCCCCAAGATTACCTCCTCTTCCCACCGCACGGGCCAAGGCAGGCCTCAGTTTATGATGTGTGCTTTGTCTGGCTATAAACAGGGTTCCCACAATCCCCTCCTTAGGTTTGATTAGTTTGCTCAGTGTCTCAAAGAACTGAAGGAAAAGCCAACTAATGTTGACCTGTTTATTACAGAGGATATTATGAAGGATACAAATGAAAACATGCACGGGACGAGGTATGCGGAAAGGGGCTAGAGTTTCCGTGCCCTCTCTCGGTGTCACACTCTCAGGAACCACGCACTGGCTCTTCTGAAGCTTTGGCGACCTCATTATATAAATTTGATTGAAACCTGAACATCTGTGTACCAATGTGACTGGATCACACAGGCAGGACATAATATCAATAAACTGAGTGAGGAAGCCCAGCAAACCCCGTCTGTTAAGATTATGCTTCTTCCCTGAGCATTATGCTTCTTCCTCTAAGGCATGAGGCAAGACCCCTTCCAAAACAGGGATCTGATGACTACCAGACAAGGTATGTCAGAGAATTTCTTTATGGCCTGCTTCAAGACAGAAAAGCGGGGAGAAATTACAGTCTAATTTTTGTTTGTGTGTTTCTGTGACCTGCCTTAGTGAACAGAAATTCTAGTTTCTATCCTGCCTCGAGATGAAAAAGGATAAGGTAGAAAATCAGAAGAAGAATCTCGGAAGGACAGAAACAGATTGTTCTTTCTGAAGTTACTTCTAAGGCCTGAAGCAACCTAACGTTACTGTCACTTTTATTGCTCTGAAGATTTCTGAAGCTGCTTCAGGAACTAAAGATAAAGGACCAAATACTCTAACAAAAGATATAGTCATTGTCCAAGGACTATGAAAAGTATAAGCCAGGAACTGTGGATTTAGAAAATTCCACACATTTATATCATAATATATGACCCAAAAAAGTAGAAACATATTTCCACATAAAAACTTTTCATCATTTAAACTAAGAAAAGGTGGAAATAATTCAGTTGTCCATCAACTGACAAACAAACTAATTTTGGAATATGCATGCAATGGAATACTATTTGGACAGTGAAAGGAATAAAATACTGATATATTCACCAGCGTAGATGTATCTTGAAAACATTATGCTGAGTGAAAGAAACCATGTACAAAATACCACTTATTGCATGATTCCATTTCTATGAAATGTTCAGAAAAGGTGAAACCATACTTTTACCAGTAAACATAGATTAATGGGTGCCTAATTGAGGGGTAAAGGGAGTAGAGATTGTCAGAAAATGAGGAATGACTGCTAAAAGATAGGAGTTTCCTTTGGAGTGGTGAAAATATTCTAAAATTCATGGTGTTAATTTTGCACAATTCTGTGACTATAATAAGAACCACTGAATTGTATACTTTAAATGGGTAAATTATATGATATGTGAATTATCTATCAATAATACTCACATAGAAAACTTAAAAAGTTAAATACAGTTCTAGAAACTTCAAAAGCATTACAAGAAAATGATGACATATCCTCACATTAGACAAAGCTAAAATACCATTGAAGTACATCTTGTGGTCCATTTCTGAGAGTTTTAACATATGTGATTCCTCCATTATTATTCTCACATAAATATGCCAAGAACTGGAAACTAAACAACTTAGAAATGGAACAAAAGAAAGCTGTCAGGTTCCCAGAACTGGAAAAACAGGTTGAATATAGATTTGGTATGTCACCAGCTCAAGTTATATGCATGAGTTCACTCATGGGAAGGGAAAAAATATTCATTTGGAAGAGAAAATAATGTGATTAAATATGCAAATATCTCTGGCAGTTTAACACTTTATAGTTGCTGGGAAACTGACATCCTATTCAAAGTTCAAAACCCAGGTGGTGTCTTTTTCCCACCTCTATTCAAAGTGGAATGATTTCATCCAATGTGCTTGTGTGAAAGCATGTGCAATTTGAGAAAAATAGCTATCATGATACTATGCCACAAGTAGTAACTATGCTAATAAAATGAATATTATTCAGCAATAAGAATGAGAAAATTACATTCACAAGCAAAAATGTGGAAAAGAATTTCACCATCATACTGAGGAAAAAGAAAAAGCCAGACACAAAAGAGTGCATCATGTATGATTCCTTTAAAATGAAGTAGAAAATGGACCAAGAAAGCCTATGCTGTTAGAAGTTAGGGTAGCAAAGTAGGGACTGGAACAGAATGGGCAGTGCCAGAGCTCCATGGCATTAGCAATGCTGTTTCTTGTTAGACCTGAGGGCTAAGTTTACATTTTGTACTGGGTCCACAAATTAGATAGTCTTGTCCTTCACTCTACTTAGTCAACACAATTATTCTATCTTAAAACTCAAGAAAAAATGTTTATAGCATTTCTGTAAATTGTCATGAATCACAAGTTCAGGACAGAAAAAGAAAACAGATCAATAGTCAAGCCAGTTTGAAACAAGGCTTCTCACATGATAAAAAGTGCCCCATTCAGTTTAAATCACAGCTACCTTTCAGTTTGGTGAGGAGGGCAAAGTGAAAATAATCAAGATAAATTGACCAACTTTGAACCTGAATACTAAGCTGTTATAAAACATTATCTTCTTTTGACCAAGAAGAGGAATAATTCATTTGATCACCAATCACTAATTGTGATGTTTCATCTATTTTTTCAAAAGGTACGACTGAAATTTTTTAATTTTATGGACTTTTTTATTTTATATATTCTTGCCTTAATTCTGCCACCAAATTATTGAAAGTTAGCCTTCTAAATATCATATTCATGGAACTGACATCCACATTCAGTATCCTACAATCTTCTACATAATAGGGATAGGGCAAATATTGCTTTCATCTTAAACTTCCAAAGTAAATAAGTTCTCTTTGTGTGGGGTGTGTGTGTGTGTAGTTTTTTATTAAGGAGTTGAGTTATTATACAACCATAAAAGCATATAAAGTAATAATATGATATGCACATATTCTTAAACCAGAATTATCCCCACATTGCCCACACCTCAGTCTCTTAAATTTTCTGTATTTTGCCCCTACAAACAATATAAATGCTTAGGTTGAGAATTTTCCAGAATTAAATGATTGCATAAGTACTATTTGGATTCTCAGGGGGTAAAGAATATGCTATATTATTGATTGTCTCCCTATATCCCTCCTTACCCTCCCTTCTTCTCCCCTGCTCCCCCTACCCGTTGCTACATATCTGTGGTTGCCCTAGGTTATGTGTTGCTTTGCCTTTGCTGGGTCAAATACATGAGGTTGACTACCTTTCACACAGGCCTGGGTTTAACCCCAACCTCCACCAATGAGTGAAAACATTCTACCCTTGACTCTCTGGGTTTGGCTAACTTTGCTCAGCATGATTTCTTCCATTGCCATCTATTTATCCTCAAAAGACACAATATCATTGTTTCTAAAGCTGAGTAGAATTCCATTGTGTGTATATATATATATATATATATATATATATATACCATAGGTTTGGAATCCATTAATCCAGTGAGGGGCATCTGGGTCTTTTTTTTTTAAAAGGCTTAAAATGAAGAGCATAATGTTTTCCAACACTTTTTTTTTAAATAGAGAAGGACAGTGAGACAGAGAGAGTGAGAGAATCAATTTTTATTGAGTTTTTCACATGGCTTTCATTGCTCTGACACTTAGTTGTGTATGTGGGTGCTGGGGCATGCCAAGCAAGCACCGTAACCTTAGAGCCACTGCTCCAGCCCCATTTTCCAACACTTCTACAAGAAAACTGTATAGTCCTCAGCACTAAGGGTTACAGTAAGCTGAATATTTATTGAAAACTCAGCACTGTTACGTAGTAATAAGTTACTGTGAGGCCATTCTCTGAGCCTCATTTTTAGGATGAAAAATGGAAATCTTATTATCTATTAATTGTAAATACTATTAAAGACTACACTGAATGTGGAGAAACACTGACAGACTATTTGAAACAAGAAGAGGATAAAAGTGGCAATTTAAATTCCAAAGAAACATCTGCTACTACAAGTAACTATAGTACAATATTCAAAAAGTGAAAAACTTCACTTTCATACAAATATGAAATGAATATGCAAAAGATTTTAAGATTTTATCCAATTTATTTAGCTAATCAACAGTAATATGTAATGAATGGGTCACAGGAGAATTTGAGAAACAGAAAAATACAGATAGATGTATATGGAGATACAGGAATCCAGAAATTAATTTTCTTATCAAATTGGCAGAAGTCAACTGTATTTCCACTAGGTAAAGCTGATTTATGTTGCTATCTGCAAGGATCACTAGTATTGCTGTCAGTTTTCCCAGTAACGTCTAACCCTTCAGAATTGTAAAACACTCAACAGAAAAGGTACAAACTCCTATAGCATCAGATTATCTCCTGAAGGTTCACTAGACAATGTTCTTGCCCTCCAATGAAAAACATTTTGTAATATTTTTTGCCCATTCCCAAATACTGAACAATTTAACAGAATTATTTATTGTATAACTCAGCAATATATGTGTATGTAGCTGAATGAAAACAAGTTGAAATATCTGAGATTACACACATCTATTCCAAACATATAGTGGTGTGCTCCACTTGCCTGTATGTGTGTGTTTCTGGTAATGATGGATAGGTAGGCAGGTGGATTATGGTTGTAGAATATTATCCTAACATATTGACTGATAGGCATCATCACTCTATCCTGCTCCCCTCATCCTAGCTGTTGAGCTGCTCTCTTCTCAATGAACCAGGAGGAAAAGTTACACAGCAAACTGCAAAGAAATAAAAATAATAATAAACTCTTCTGGGTTTTGGTGTTCCAAAATTCAGAAGTCTTTAAGGGAGATACAGAGATATGCATGAGTGACATCAGCAGGTGTCAGGAGAAGAGGGTTTTCCTGCAGACTAGAAAAAACACATTTCTGGGTTTAGAGAAGTCAGGGGCAGAGGAGCAGGGGGTGGCAGCGCAGGGTCTTGCTCTGCTTCCCAGGCTCTTCTTCTAAGAAGGAAGTTCCTGTAGTGGGAGTCTTGGTGGATGGGCCTATCTTTCACTAGCTGTGTTTGTTTTTTCCATCTTCTTTACTTGTGGGCAAATCATGACTCTGTGGTACATTTTCAATGGTGAAGCTAAGCGGGCAGCATCGGAAGCTGTGTATGTCAGGGGCATGGAGAAGAATGAGTTTCAAACATGCCATAAATACCTAATTGTACATGACTCATGCAGGAATGTGACAAGAGCAAAAAGACAAAGAAAAGAGGTGGATTTCAAGGTCTGAACATTCATTCTTAATGCATATTTGTGGCACCAGTTGCAAGAGCTGAGAGCAGAATAACAGACTGATGCCAGGTTTCTCTGGAATGTTCCTGAGGCTCAAAAGCTGTGGTTCCGACTTCTCCTTTTCTGAGTAAGTGACCTTTGGTCAGCAGGTAAATGGCCTCTGAGTTGGGTAACACTTACTAACTCCATTTAATGCAGTGGTCCACAGAGATGAATTATGTGCCAGCCTCAGCCTGGGTAGCACACCTGTCACTGGGAGGAAAGACAGGAAGTAAACACCGTTTTTCTCTCTTCAGCCACAAGGTGTTTAATTCTCCAAGCCCTTTTGAGAGGTAAACTCACAATTAAATGACTTGGAACCTTGCCAAACAAGCTTAGCATTTGACAAAATCCACTGAATTCCACCTTAAGATCTGTACATTTCACCATGTGTGAAGTTTATCTAAAAGCAATAGCAATAGCAATAGAAATCCTAATGAGATACCACCACACTCTCACCAGACTGTTAAAATTTCAGAAACACTGACCGTGCCAAAGGCTGGTGAGGATGCGGAACAAGTGGAATGTTCATTATTGTCTGGTGCATAAAGTGGCACAATCACTTAGAAACTGTTTATCCATATATTCCAAAGTTGAACAACATATACATCTTATGTCCCAGCGGTTCTACTACTAAGTATGTACTCAATAGAACTATATAATACAGTTACCCAAAAAACATACTAGAAAATTCACTGTAACAGTAGTAATAATACCTAAAATCCGGTAACAACTCACATTTCCACAATACAATGGATAAATTACTGTATAGTGATAAGATGGAATAATCTATGATGCAAGAATAAACAAGTTACTTCTACATGCTAGAAAACAGGAAACTCAAACATAATTGGATGGAAGAAGGAAGACACAATAATAAATAATGTAATTCAATTCGTATAAAATTATGAGGCAGAATTAATCTGTTGTGAAAGAAATCAAGATAGTGGTTACTTTTAGGAAATAGGAAGTAATGATGGGGCCAGGCTTGAAGAGGGCTTCCAGGTGCTATAAGGTTCTCAGGTCTTGATTTGAGTGGCATTTCCCAGGTGTGTTCACATTTTGAAAATTCATTTAGCTATAGACTTAAGCTGTGTACTTTGACTCCTTAAAATAGAATGGAATAAAAAGCTACCAAAAAAAAAAAAGCTTTTGGATGCCCAACTTTGGAATGAACTACAAAAATCATTTAAAATGCACATTACTGGAGCTGGCGTGGTGGCTCAGCTGTTACAGTGCTTACCTGGCATGCATGAGTATGAGAGTTCAAACCCCAGCACCACATACACAACAAAGTGTTGGAGCCACGTGAAAACCTAAATAAAATTGATTCTCTCTCTCTTTCTCTCTCACTTTCTCCTTTCTCTCTCTCTCTCTCTCTCTCACTGTCCCTTTCTCACTTAAAAAATATATATACACATATGTGTGTGTGTGTGTGTGTATAACAAAAATGACAGGAATAATAACCTGAATAAAGAGACCTTTATGACTTCTGTACAAACTTGACGTAGTAGCAATAGGTACTGTGCAGGCAGAATCATGGTTCCAAATTCTAATCTCTGACCCTGTGAATACATCACCTTGAATGGCAAAGAGAATTTTGCAAGGTATTGGTCCCATGACACAAAATTTCACTTAGATAGGAGGAATAAATTCAAGAAACCTATTGTACAATATGGTGACCCTAGTTAATAGCAATGAGTTATATAATAGATAGTTGCTAAAAAAGCATTGTCACTGTACACACACATTAGCCACCCCACAGGATACATGGTTATGAAAACCCACCATGTGGTATATCATAAATGGACATAATTTTTTTACACAGAGGGACAATGAGAGAGAGAGAAAGAGAGAATCAATTTTATTTAGTTTTTCATGTGGCTTTCGTTGCTCTGACACTTCATTGTGTACAAGTTGTTAGGGTTCAAACTCACGTCCTTGTGCATGCCAGGTAAGCACAAAAACCTCTGAGCCACCACTCCAGCTCAATACATATAATTTTTATTTGTTAATTTAAATTAATTGTTTTTGCTGATGAAAGTGACTGTCTAGGTATAATTGAGATCATTCTGAGATTATCCTGTATTGTCCCAATACTCACAATTTAATCATATGGTTTCTTTTTTTTAAAGAGAAAGAGAGAGACAGAGAGAGAGAGAGAAAGAGAGAATCAATCTTTATTTCAGCCTTTCATGTGGCGTTCGTTGCTCTGCTGGGGTTTGAACTCACATCCTTGCGCATGCCAGGCAGGCACTGTAAACACTGAGCCACTGCTCCAGCCCAAATCACATGATTTCTTAAAAGCAAATAACCTTTCAGAGATTTATGAGTAAAGAAAGTTCCCCAAAGATGCAGCAATGATAATATGAAGATAGGAGAATGGGAGGAAGCAGCCTTAACCAAGGATATTAAGTGGGTGGATTCTAAAAGACAGAGAAGCCAAGGAAGCAAAATCTCCCCTGGAGCTCTGGAAGGGAATGCAACCATACTGACACCTCTATTTTAGCCCAGTGAAATTCCTGGCCTACACATTTCTAAAATGATAATTTATGTTACTTCAGCTACTAAGTTTGTAATCACTTGTTACAGTAGCAGTAAAAAACTAATGAAAGTGCTGAGCATTTTGATTCCATTTAGCATCCCTTGCTAGCTAAAACCATAAAAGGATTCTTTCTATGAAAGCATTAAGGAAAGGATAATAAGTTAGTTTTATTTTTTCAACCCATAAAATTTATTCTAAAAGATAAAACTTATTCTAAAGGCTTTTCAGACCTGCCCCTCATGCAAATGTGTACTGCTTTTATGATACTGTAACTCCAAGTTTATGACTTTCTTTGCCTAAGATTGTAGACAGTCTCTTCTTATATATATCCCACAACCCCTTCCTATAGAAGACACAAGAGTACAGATTTCCTGTTTCCATCCCAAATTTATTGAGGCTTTATTCAATGAACATATTGAGCTTACCTATATGCTACCTCTTGCTTTCAGAGCAATCTAATATCTATGGTTCAAAAGATCCAAGTAAATCTTTGGTCTACAGATCTGATAAAGCATCTGGGATTTCATTGTCCTAACTGAAGTTCCTGCAGACTCTGAGACAAGTATTTGTGTACAAATAGTTTATTTGGGGGACATTTTGGGGAGGAGTGAACAAGTGAACAAGTAATGGAAGAAAGTCGATAACAGATGTTTTCATAAGAGGGTTCACTGATAAGGGTGATAAGGTCCCTGGGAATTGATTATGAACACACTCAAGATGACAGATAGATCTCAGAGTTACCCACACAGAAGAAAAGAATATGGGGGTGTTTATCCATCAACTCCCTTGCCTTGTTGGTTGAGGTTGCTCCCAGGAATGTGAATTCCTCAGCACACCTGGCCCAGACTGCAAAAGCAGGAGACACCTGTGGTCAGATGCACTGTGCAGGCACAGAGATACATACAGCAGCCAACCTGGAAGGGGATTGTCTCTCGGGCACATCCAATTAAGTAAGAAGACACAAATGTGGAACTGATGGCATCTGCAACCATAGATATTGTCTATTTTAGGGCAAAGTTATATGATGATAAATATGTACTATGCATGACTTTCCCAATTACAGCACAGGTGGGGAAACTAAATTTAACTTGATCTTGACAAAAACTTCTAATTTCCACCTGAGAATGAAAAAATTGTTGTGACTATTTTCTGGGTTTTCTTGATTTCAATGACTTCTTGGTCAATTCATATTTAATATTTGGTCATCCATTGTTGACCTTATGTTGGTGTTTATAATCTGTTGTTGAGAAGATCTTGGAACTGAATTGTCTGCACTTTGAGCATTTTTCCACTCTGAATTATTCAGGAAATTCAAGTGCATCTATGTAAATCTGTCAGTAGATATTGTGATGTCATTAGTTCTTTGTACCTATTCAATAGCTTGCAGGATTTTAATAATCAGGGATGGGGAGCAAAAGAAATTCTATTTATTTACTTATTTAGGATCAATATAATGAAATCTCTCATATCACACCAGTCTCTGTTATTTCTTTTCTTGGTGGCTGATGGTTCTTAGGTCAAAAACTGAAGGAGTGATAGGTATCATGGTGTCATGGAAAGGAAATTCACTTTGGGCCCAGAGATTCTTGAGTTCCTAATTACTTCCACCATTTGTTATTCTTGTGGCTTTGAAAAAGTCACTTAACTTGTGGGAACATTTGTTTTCACATTAGTTTCAGGGAAAGATTGAATTGTTCAGAATCAATAACTCTCTATGCATGGTACAATTGTCCCCATGTGTTTTGCTCATTTTCTCACTTTTCTGTCAACTTTCTGTCGCAACACAGTTTCAGAAGTCTTTTCCAAAACATACTACCAAGCCTCTGAATATCCCTTTGTTGCTTATCCCTTCTACTCAGTGACCTCTTTTTGTATCTGCTCCATCAAGAAAAGAGCTAAGTAGCAGGCTTCTGGGGAAAAGAGAGAGAGAGAGAGAGAATATAAGACCATTGCTAACTTCACCTTTAGTCACTAGAGGACAGATTTGCTTTTACTTTCAAGAATGATGTAACTTGGGTTGCAATGGTGGCTCAGCAGTTAGAACACTTGCCTGGCATTCATGAGGACCTGAGTTCTAACTCCAGCACCACCTACACAATTAGATGTCGGAGAAACCAGAACCAGATGAAAATCAATAAAAATTGATTCCTTCTTCCTCTCTCTCTCTTTCTCTCCTTCTCTCTTTAAAAAATAAATAATAACATAACTTCAGTAGAAGCTAAGCAGGGGCTGCTAACTCTTAGTTCCAAGAGGGTAGAGCAATGTATGTCTTATTCTTTGTTGTATCCATGGACTTAGCAAATAACCCAACACAAAGTAGTTTCTTAAACATTGTTGAGTTTCTGTTTAGCAACTAACATTTTGTTTTTCAGAGACACCAGATCTTTCTCAATATTTACTTTCTAATATGATTGTCCTAACCTTAAAATTAAAGCTACTATTCATATGAAGAGAACTCCATATTTATTGTGACTGGAGATGATGCAAGAAAAATTATTCGCTAGTGATTATACACACCAGCAGTAGCTGCTGCAGAAAGGTTAGTGTGTTAAGATGATTTTGTGTACACTCTTATAAGCCAAGTAAACTAGCAAAGATTCAAGAGTGAGACACATAGTAGATAGTTCCCAAAGGTCTATGTGTGACTACCTGGCTTCACAGTTGGGATTGGGGGACAGAGACAGGGTGAGTAAAGCAGACTTCAGCTGTGTTTTGAGACATTTTCTTTACGCATGGTTTTTGTGAAAAGAAAATACAGAGGAACAAGGAGATAAAGAGAAGGAGGGGAAAGGGTTAAAAGGGAAAAGGAGAAGTGTGAAAGAGAAAATAGAAGGAGGAAGAAAAGAAACATCTAACCTTCACAGGTAGTTAGTTTTATCTCTAAATTCTTATTTAAAGAAAAAAAAAGCTTTTGGAGCTGGATGTGGAGGCTCATGTCTGTAATCTCAGCTACTGAGGAGTTCAAGGACAGCCTAGAAACCTAACAAGACCCTGCCTCCAAATATAGTTTGAAAAAAGGCTGGGGATGTAGCTCAGTGTTAAAATGCTCATCAAGCATGTGCAAGACCTGGAAATCTAATACTGAAAAAAGAATGAAAATATGCATGTGTGGGGTTGCACATGGGACATGCTTTTTGAGCTGGGGTGTAGCTCAGTGGTGGAATGCATACTTACTTAGCATGTTTAAGGCTCTAGGTTCAATCCCCAGTACCAATAATAATAATAATAATAATCATATAATCTTTATACAGGACAATAGAGCTTAGTTGAAATAATACAATGTCTTCCACTTGTCCTTCTAAGTAACATGAGGCAGTCAGGCCACCAACAATCGGTACTCACTGCTACTTCTTTATCTTTCTGTTGTGGAATTCTTGGAGATAAATAAGCCAACAAAGTTTTAACTCCCAACACTTAGTATAACAGCCATGGAAAAAAAAAAGACCAGTGAAAAGTTCACTCTGCTCTGATGACAAAGGCTGAGAGAGATGCAGTAAGAATTCTGACCTAGAGACACACTGGGCTGGACGCCCTTCCTCCATCTCATCATTTGGCCCAAGACCCTAATATTATTCCTCCATCTCTCCTTGGGAGGATAAAAATAGGGACCCTCATGTGAAAATTATGGTCAGGAGTGACTATAATGTTGGTCACCTCTGGCAGTCACGTAAACCCCAACCAAGAGAGCTTGGAATTAGGAAATAAGGTTATGGAAACAGGTGTTATTTCTATCTTTTCATTTTGATTATTTGTGTTTGTTGATCCAATAATTGGGTCTTTTTGCTAAGTACCTAATGCCAGAGAAGTCTTGATTCAAGGAACAGAAAAGGGAGCAATCCCCTTTCTGATAATTAGAAAAGGTCATGGTAGACATCTCTATATTATTAAGACACATCCATAAGAGAAAAACATAACACACTTATTTGGTCATAGTTTTATGTAGCAAAGGAGCCTTCAGATCCAAAGACTCAGGGTGAATAATCCAGTTTTGTATACTTTACACCGTCTATTTTATACTGAGTGGGGAAACTCAGCAAGATCTATATGTTTAGATTCTTTAGAAATATTCTCTTTGCAGCATTTCTTCCTCCTAGGTATGGGGGACAGGACCCCTTGTGAAATGGAGATCTTATGATCCACTGTTAGAAAAGGTAAGTCAGAGAATTTCTTTATAATTACCTTAAAAAATCTGAGGAAATCAGAATATATTTTCCAGTTTTATGGCTTACCTTGGGGAAAGGGGCTTTTAGTTTTTATGACCTATTGGGTCATAAAATCCTGGATTCTATGGCTTTTCCAAGGGGATGTCAGGGAGAAAGGTGAGTAGGAGACAGCGGCCAGGAGAAAGTAAGGGAAGTGCTAAGGTCTTTATTTTGGGGTATCATTCTTTGAACCCCCAACACAGGAAAACCATAAAGGTGAGCTTGGAAAGACTCAGCAGGCTGTAAATGATTAACATTCTCTAATAAGCCATGCCCTCATAGTGCCTTTTGATGGTAATAGAAAGAAACAGACCTCTGATGTTGGGTGCACTGGGAGAATAAGAGTTAATGAATAACCAGAGGTGTTTGTGGACTGGGACCCTACAGTCACCATCTGCCTCATACACCTGTGTTAACAACTAATCCAAGACAGAGTTTTACTTCCTAATACTCTATCAGACATTAGTCCACCAAAAATATTTTGTCTCATTTTATAGGCAGAAAAACAGGCAAAAAGAGGGTGAATGACTCCTCCAAGGTCACTTATAAAGATAATGCATTCATGAATGATGAGAAACCAAATATTCTGTCTCAGACTTCTACTTTACTGCAATTCTTTTTTTTTTAAGAGAGTGACAAAGATAATAAATTTTTTTATTGAGTTTTTCACATGGCTTTTGTTACTCCAACACTTTTGTGTACGTGGGAGCTAGGGTTAGAACCCGTGTATTCGCCCATGCTCGGCAAGCGCCCTAACCATCCAGCCACCACTCCAACCCCTTTACTGGAATTCTTGTTGTGTTAGGACCCCTCATTATATCTGGTTTTATATGTTTATATATTTATATGTGGGTTTTGAATCTTGCTGTATTTACCATTTTTATTATGGTAAAGTATACAACACATAAAATTTACCATTTTAATTCCTTTTGATTGCACAATTCAGTGGCATTAAGTACATTCTCATTGTCGTGCAATGATGTACTATCATAACTTTTTCTTCTGCTCCAACTGAAACTCTCTACCCACTAAACAATAACCCACCCCACCCCAAGACCCTCCAGCCCCTGGCAACTACTTCTGAATTTTATTATACAGAAAAAACAAACAAACAAACAAACAAAAAACTTAGCTTTTGTGCTTGGTTTACAACCCCCCCCCCAAAGTAATTACGTTCAGGAGACAGTGGATCAGAACTGGCTATCCAGTACTTAAAGACTCCATGTGTGAGTGTGCTGTATATACGTGTGTATGTGTCTTTAAAAGATTCTCCACCTCCCTGCCCGCCTCCTTACAGTTTGCTACTGGGTTTTTCTGTCCCCAAGTTTCCTCAGTCTCCAAGAGGAGTTAGCATGGCCAACTTCCTTTGTAGTTTTGGAAACAGGTTTGTTGCCATGGAATCTACATTCTGACTGGAGTCCAGGTGTATAAAGGTGACCATTTGATTTTAGTTTCAAAGATCTGGCGAAAAGATAGGTTGTTGCTCTTCTCCTGGAAAAGCCTGACTGGTAGGATTCCTTTAAGGGCTCAGCCCCAAGTGCTTTATCCCATCCCCTCGCCTACTTCAAAGTTAAAGCTCCAGGAGACCTCTGAAGGGGAATCTGCTGGCTCCATCCCTTCCCACAAATGGCTACTCCTGGAGGTGGTGCTGTCTGCAATGGGACTCTTCACAATCACCAGAAACAGAGCAATGGAAGCAGCCCCAAGAACGGGATAACGAAAGAAGCCCAGGTAAGAGGCAGCCTCCCCAGCCCCGCTCTGCATGCTGCTTCAGGACAGCTTTGCAAAGCTGTTTGGGGCAGTCCCAACTCAGGAGCCCTCCGATGAAGTGTGTTTTGTGTGTCTGGGCATCTCGTTGCCCCTAGCATTTCAGTATGCTTGCATACCAAAAAGTATAGGTGTGGAGAGAGGAGGGAATTCTTTCTCTGTGCAGCATTGGACACACAGACCCACACAGCTTTAGCTGCTCTGAAATCCACACTTCACTTTCGCATATTCATTCTCTCTCAAGCATCCAGGAGGCAGGGCTGTGAAGGTCCAAACTCTTCAGGTAAATTCCAGTCCATCAAGAAACCTGCTTCATTCACAGTGCTTCAAAGAAAAAGAGGAAGTGAAAGTACATTGTACTGAGATTATGGGATGTGGATGGCATTTTCCCCTGGTCTACATGAAATGTCTCTGAACGGCGAGTTCTGTTTTGGTGTTTAATGAAGCATTGTCAGAGTTCAGAACTTGATCTGAGGCCAGAGTCCTTCGAAATTTGACATCATAGAATGTCATTATAAATTCTTTTTCCAAACATTTCAGGAAGTCTAGCTTACTATAACATGCTGCATGCAGAAACCAAAGCAGCATCTTTAAAACTGACTTTTAAGGTTTGTGGGATTTTTTTTTCCATTTGATGCTTCTTTTTTCCTTTCTGCTTCTGCTATAATAGAATGTTTGAAGGGGATATTTAAGGGGGGAGGAGGAATTCAAGAGATTATTCAAAGACACAGCTGGGGTCTGCCAGGTTTTTTATTAAGGGAGTTCCTCACTTCCCACACAATGCCCTGTCACTCTGCTCCTGCAGAAGGAGTGAGCTTACCAGCCCCAGGAGCAAACTTGAGTAGCCAAACAGGTAGCCTGGGCTGTTGAGAAATGAGAAGCTGCACAGGAAACCCCATGCAATCTTCCATCACTCAGTCATCCCAGGAAGCGGGCATCCGCCCAGGGGAAAGGTCAGATTGTTCTAAGATCATATAGGTGGGGCTGGCTAAGACCAGTCCTCCTTATTGAATTAAATTCAATTAAATTCACAGGTCAGTTGCAAGAGGCAGGAGGCACTCCAGAGTCTGGTTTGAGTGTAGAAAAGTATGGTCCTCAAAATGTATTCCCCCTTACCATTACTCGAGCCTCGGAACCCATCTATCAGGAACCTCAGGCCTGACCTCACCTTGCTGAGTATCTGAGCAAGGTAAAGAGAAAGCACTCGACCTCTGCCAATTGCATGAGGGAAGTCACAATAATATCTACCATGCGTTCATCATTAAATTCTCAGATCACTTCTCAAGATGTTCCCTGCCCTTGAAATGCATGTATCTCATTGACCATTCACCTGTTCATTTTATGGATCATACTGACCCTGAGGATTCCTGTTTAAACACAGATGCTCAAAACTTGTTTTCCCCTTCTTTATCTTAGTTTTATAACCAAATTCTAGGGTTTGAGATTATGGATTTACACAGTTACAGCCACTCCTATGTAAGGACAGACCCTAAGATCCTAAAGATTTCCACTAACTGTACCTACAAGACTACAAAGCCTTACATATTGAGACTTGTCTAAGAGCAGGAGAAAGTATCCAGGCCTTTTCTGACAGTTCTTTATGAAGGGCCATCCAGAGTCTGTTGGCTACAATTATATTTAGGTGTTACTAAGTTGAAATTGGCTTCCAGCAAGAACCTCAATTACAGCCTAAAAAATATTTTCCAGAAAAATAAACCCTGATGAGATCATAGTTTAAGAGAGCAAAAAGGGCCTATTTTCTCCCTCCATGATGTGAATGATGTTGTCTTTATTATCACAATCCTCAGCCACTAGTTTTACCCCTCAGGCCCCTTGACAAACTAGGTCTTGACCAAAAACCTTACCTGTTGTTAAAAGCTTACAGGTAACGGAGACAGGTGGTTTTCCAGACACTTTCTTCCAGGTTCAGCTTCTTTCACGCACAGCATCTAAAATTCTACCAGCTTCTCTGCCTGTTTATTTGCAACCATATAGAAATACAATGATCTCTTTTATATTTTGAGGGATCCTTTAAGATTCTGTTGACAGTGGGTTCTCTGGGATAAGAAACAATTTAAAGTCCCTGTTAGTTGCTTGGGAATCCTCCCTCCTTTTGTTCCAACGTAGCTTGGTTTGAACACCTTAACTCTGGCTTTGCGGTCTTGCTACCCCAACCTCAAAGCTGTCAAGGGGTCAGAACCTTTATATTCTGAAAAACCATATATAGTTACTTTCTAAACTTTTCCTTTTTTGTTGTTTTCTGTAACTCTATCATATTGCTTGTTGGTTTTCTTTTCTTTTTTCTTTTTCTTTAAATCCCAAATGCCCCGAGGATGCTCTGAAACTGGTTTTCATCACTGCTTAGGTCCATTTCTTTGTTTACTTCTAATACATCATCCTGTCTTTTACTTCTAGTTGTCCTCGAGGATTCATTCTCCCTCTTTAAGAGCAAATCTATGGATAAGACAGAAGGCATAAACACAAGGTTTCATATAATTTTCTATTGACTTACATAATTCCATATAATTAATTTGAATTATGATGTACATAATTGCTTTTTAATTCACAATAATTATTTATGACCTGGCCACAAGCTTTTATTATGAAAGTCTCAACCTTGTTCAGCAGACCTTGCGTCTTCATGGCTCTTACCTCTGGAGGTAGATTTTTACTAAGTTGGGCTCTACATTTTCTTCTTTTGAAATGATCCTATAGGTTGAAGAAAAACTTGTGAAGTTTTTCCCTAATCATTTCTTTACTGGAAAACAAAAATATCACGAGGTTAGAGGTAATCCAGTATTTATGAAGTTCTTAACGTGAATGTTGTAACATTACCAGATATAGGGCTATCGATCCTAAGAGCTAGTTGCTTTTTCTATCATTCATTCACTCAATTCACTAGTACTTATCTGTCATCCTTGGGACATGTGAAGATGAATTAAAAGTTTATAATTCAAGTTTTAGAAGAAACCATATATTAAATATTTTAGTTAAAGTTAACTGATAATGCAAGGGACATAGCTGTCATAAAAGCAGGTATGACTTGAAGGCAAATGATTGCTTTACATATATAAAAATTCAAAGAGAAGTGAGAAAGTAACATATCAATATTCTGCCAGGCACCAGGATGAGGCTAAACTCACAGCCCCATGAAGTGGCGGCATCATGCACATTATAGTGTTGGAGAAGCATAAATCATTGAGGAACTTGAGCAGAATCACAGGTAGCATAGCCAGAATCTGAACCCAAATTCATGTTGCTCCAAAGCCAGTTCCCTTTCCACCACCTTCTAGGAAACCACAAACTGGGGTAGTGGCAGCTTTATTGGATCAAAAGGACTAAAACTGAAGTCTGAAATGTTGACAGTGACAGAGAAAATGGGGAGGCTATTCCGAGGGGCCACATGAGGAAAGGAAGGAAAAGGAACCTCAGAGGTATGTAGGAGCTGCTAGTGAGAGGACACAGGAATAGTCACAAAGTGTACTAGGGACTCACAATACCCTCTGAGGGAATGCCTTCAATTGACCTAAGGACCTCTGCGAGGCCACTTCTTAAATCTTCCATACTACATTCCAGCTGCTTCACCCTGGGGACCAAGTTTCCAACACATAATCACCTGGGAGAGAAACTCAAACCATATCCAAACCAAAGCACTCCAATGCTGACTGCAAGGCTTACATATGTCTCAAAATGCAAAATAGAGTCATTCCATCTCCAATACTCCCAAAATCTTACTTTGCTCTAGCATCACGCAAAAATCCAAGTCTAGACTCAAGGAAAACTCCTCCTAGCTATGAGTTCCTACGAAATCAAAAAGCAAGTTATATATACTTCCAAGATACAATGGCAGGGAAGGAGAAACTACAGCATTCTCTTTCCAAGAGAAAGGAGGCAAAAAAGAGCAGTCACTCCAAAGCAAGACATTAAATCTTAAAGCTCCAAGTCTGGCCTCTGGTGCACAGAGAAGGGTGGGCCCCAAAGGCCTCAGGCAGCCCTGCTCCTACAGCTTTGCTGGTCAAGGGCCTCATGGTTGAGCTGTCAGGCTGGTTTGGCACCCTGCTTGTACCCAGTAGGTGCTGCACATTGCTAGTAGCTATCCCTGTCTGGAGTCTGCTGCAGCTCCACTCCCATGGTTCCATTAGGCATCTCGACATCAGGGGCTTCAGCCTGGACTTCAGGACCTTTCATAATCTCAGTGTAAGTTCCCATGATGCCATAACTCTTGCATTCTGTGTGTCTGCAAAATCAACACCTTGTGGACACCAAGGTCTGTCCCTGGCATGAACTGAACCTGGGCCTGTTTGAACTGTGGCTGCAGTGGCACTTTGCTGGAAAGCCAGAATCCTTATGTAGTCTTAAGCCTGTGAAGGGTACCATGGACTTGGTCCTTGAAACAAATTTGCCTGGAGTGTCTGTGGTGCTGTGATGGGAGAGATGGCCTTGAAGATTTCTCAGACACCTTCCAGGACTTTTCTCTTTGTCTGCTTTTATCTGTGCTAATCTTTTTAGCAATAGATTGCTCCACTACACCCTTATCATCTTTCTTCTCTGGTTAGGCTGTAAATTTTTCAGATTTTTCTTTTCTGTTTCCTTTTGCTCCTAAGTCTTCCTATTAATGTGACTAAAGGGCATTACAGCCTCTTCCTGTCCCCCAGTTCCAAAGCTGCCTCCACGTTTTCAGTTATATTTGAATTCGGGATCCCCTCCTCAGTAACAATTTCTTTTTTAGCCAATTTTCTGTTACTATAACAAAATGAAGCTAGGTGACCTTATAAAGAAAATATGTTTATTTATCTAATACTTTTAGAAATTCAAGTATATGATGCCCACATCATCCCATCTCTAGTGACCACCTCAAGGTGGGTGGCACCATGATGGTGAGAGTGCAGGCAAGAGGAAGAGATCACATCACTATGACAGAAGCCAGAGTGAGATGAGGGTCCCCAAGTTCCTTCTGAGGTCATGCCCCATGTTAAGCTAAGGACCTTACACTAGGCTCTATCTGTAACAGGTTCCACACCATCTCCCAGTGCTGCTATCCTGGGCACCAATCTTCCAACACATGCACCATAACGGGGCAACTTGAACTATTTCCAACTCATACCACAGTGTGTCCAAGATATTCAGTGTTTGAGACATTGGTGTTGGTTGTTGTCCAGGGCACCCTCACATGGACATCCTGTCTATACAATGTCTAATTATTCTGAAGAATAATCCTGACTTCTTTACAGAGGATCTGTCCTCTAAGAAAGTTTAAATGGACAATGCACATTATCTTATGCCCTAGGAACATTGTGGCTACATTCTGTTGTCCACGTCAGTTATAGTCCAGCCCAGGTGAAAACTGAGTGGAAATAAACTGTTTCTTAGTGGAAAAAACTACACGGTTACAATGATAAAGATTGTGAGCAACAGGAGATATTAATGTAACCATCTTTGGAAAGAGTTCAACACAATTAAGATATATCAACTGTGCTTGGGAACATAGAGGAGGGGAAATCTGACCTATCTGGAAAGACAAAAAATGTCACGCCAGACAAAATTTGACTTAGTTCTTGAAAGCAACGCAGTCAGGGACACAGATACGGAAATGCATTCTAGCAGAGGGAAAATTTCTTAGAAGGATACAGAATCTCTTAGAAAGATACAAAATATTTGGGCAATGGAAGATGGGCTAAAAGGAGTAAGTTTAGGGTAATAGAGAAATGCAGGTAACAATTCTGCAAAGACAGATGGGAAGATATTGTAAAATGTCTTTATCTTAGTTTGTATTTCTCAAGAAACAGATCCAGAGATAAAGATCTGAGAGCAAGAAATTATCAGGGCTGTAACCAAGAAGCACAGTGGAAGAATAGCAAAGTGAAAAGGGAAGGAAACAAATGCACTCATGAACAGGTTACCACCATGGACAACAGGCTCAGACTTGTTGAAGATATATGGGAGATGGTGTAGAACATGCCTCAAAGTTTCCCCAACTGACACACAAGAAAACTGAAATTTCTATGAGTCATCTCTTCTCCATTATCTGTTAAGGGATGCTCCTCCCAGAGACAGCATTTTTAATGTTTGTGCACATGGGCCGAGTACACTTCTGTGGTCAGAGAAAGCCTTCCAGCTACTCCACAGGTGTTTGTGGTAGGATATTATCGGAATTCATGATGGTCTGGATAACCCTAGGTATTTGTGAGGAAGAGAAGTTTGAGGAGAGAATTGGCAGGATTACCTGTGGTTTTCTCCAACCCTGTGATTTTTATTTCTGATGGCTTTTAGAACATGGTTTATGGATTATCCCTGAACTAATGAGCTAATCATCGTAGAAGACTGGATAAAACTAGTAAGCAGCATGAACAAAGCTACCCGCTAAGCTTAGCAAGAAGAAAAGCAATACATCCATGTTGAATATCACTGCCAAAATTTGCCCCCTCTGTACTCTAGCAAGATGAAAAACAAACCATGAGATCTTAGCAAATTTAGCAATAGAAAAGTACAAAACTGTATATGGTAAAAACATCATAGGATAATGAATAAAAATCAATTGGAAGACATATTGGGAAAAAATGTTACAGTAGCACCAAAAAACATAAAGGACTTGGGAACAGATGTAAGAAATAAGTTGAAAATTAATTTGAAGAGAGTATTAAAATGCTACAGAGGGACATGAAAAAAGTGAAACAAGTGGAAATCCATACAATACTCATGGATAGGTAGCCTCAAGATGAAAGTATATCAATTCCGCCTTTAATAATCCCTAAATTTCATGTGATTCCAGTAAGACATTATATTTTGTGCAGAAAAATGACTTGAAAGTTTATGTGGAAAATGAGTAAGCAGGAATAAACAGAAAAGGGATTTAAAAAATAATAATGAGGGGTGACTAGCACTATTAACTAGTAAACCCTATTATTCAGTAAAAGAATTAGAATGGTTTTAAATTAATAAACAGATAGATAAATATTATATGAAATTATTAAAATCAATTCATAAAGTACTAAAAACTGTAGATTTTGAATAATATTTTTATGCAGATAGTCTTTATATAAAAACAAATGTTGATTTCTAAATAGCAAAAAAACACAAAAATAACCTTAAATATCAAAAAAATTAATTACATATGAGGAAAATGTTTACAGTTCACATCACAAAATGCAAACTTCTTAATATATAAATGAGTTTTGGGAATCAATGCAGAAAAAAAAATCTAAAATCTGAAGAAACAAAAATGGGCAAATAATATGAAGGAAATACTAATGGAGGCATAAGAATTGAGGAAAGCAAAAAGAAAGATGGAAAAGAAAGTTAGGAAAAGGAAAGGAAGGAATATGCTAGAACCAGGTTCCATGAGAAGGGAAAGAAAAACCTAGTTTCCCAGTTTGTGTCTAAAATGTACAAAATCAATTTGAAATCTAATTCATAAAATTTAGTAATTTAATCAGTACAATAAAAATGGTAAGGTTAGTGAATCTGGTTGTTGGTAGATCCTGCACATCAAGCCCTTGTGTGTAATTTGCCACATTTAATTATGTTAATGATTCTCCCAAGTGCAGATTATTAGCCATGTTTTAATAGATGAGGACCCTGGGGCTCTGAGACCATAACTTCCCCAAGTTCACCCAGCTAGAAGAAAACTGGGGCATAAACCTGAGACTATCCACATTAATCCAACTTCTTTGTACTCCCAGTAACTGTGCATAACCCCATGGTGCCACTAAAATAGGCCTAGGGATTTTTATTTTAAGAACCAAAGATAAAACCAATTACTTGTAGTATCAATAACATAAGAAAAGAGCTTATCATTTCATTGGAACCACAGAATCCAAGAACACCATGCTTCAATTCCTAACACAAGCTATTCGGCAGCTAAAAACATTTGGAGGTAACTGAGAAAATAATAATAATCCAACATGTACTGAGTTCTTTCAAAGTGGTCGGCCCTTGCACTCATCGCTTCACAACATTCCCATGAGAGATTCTTATTTGATTCATTTTAGCAGTGAAGAAACTTCACCAAGGTCACCAGATTACAAGTATCAAAATTGGGTTTGGAAGTCAGGTTTGCTCAATCTTCTAACCTAAATTCTTATCCTTTAATTCCCACAGCTTCACTAAACACAAAATATTACTAGGAATGGGATTTACACCTACTGCCCCAGAACAAAGGCCAGGTGGACTCAGCGTTTAAAAGCAGTATCATTGTGGGTTAAAGGTCTTGAAGGATTGTTTTGATTGCTGATCTTTTTTATTCTTAATCAACATTTGAATTTAGCTTCATAAATGACATGGAAACATTACATGTCAGAGCTTTCAATGTGCAACATTTTCCCACACACAAACAAATTGTGTCACTGAATTGACCACCTCCCATGCTTCACTTTAAACAACTCTTGGGTTAAAGAAAGTAGACTCGATGGGGTCCTGGTCATTTGATTCAGACTAAGCCCTATCTGGAGTCCAAGTGAGAAGCTTCCTAGCATTTAGAAAGCCTGGAACTTTCTGAAACTTTCTGCAGGACACATTACCTCCCTGAATAGGCAGTTTATTTGGAGTAAGATTTCCTGGTAGGACTACAATCTTAGACATGTTATGAGAAGTGAGAGGTAGAGATTCTTTAGGACTCTTCCCATTGAATAATAAAATCTGTTTTTGCTCCCTTGGAATCTGGGCTTGATCTAATGGCTTACTTGGCCAAAAGAATGTGACAAAGGGACAGTATGGTACTTCTGAGGTTCGGTTATAAGAAACCTTTCAGTTTGAACCTTGGAACTCAGACACCATGTTTGGAGGAAGCCTATTAGCCCAAGAAGATGCCCCAGTGGAGAGAAAACAAATGACCCTACTGTGTACCCAGCTGAGATGCAACACCATCCTGCAAATGGTGTGCGTGACCCCTGATAAGCAGATCTTCTAACCTAGGTTCTAGCTGCTCCAAATGACACTGTATGGAGTGAAGATAAAAATGTCCCAGCTAAGCTCTACCCAATTTGCAGATGTCATGTGTTTTCCTGAACAAACAAATGATTGTTGTTTTTAGTTTAGTGGTAGTTAATTAAGCAGAAGCAGAAACTGAACATGTGGATATAGTATTTCTTTAAAATGTCTACAGAAGTCATTTTGCAATCTCTTTTTGTAACTATTTTCAGTGCTTAGATTTACTTTGTGAGGGAAGAGTTTGTTTTGGCCATCTGTTTTTGGCAATGATACCTTTCCCTAGACTGTAAACTTTTGTTTTATTTTGTTTGGCAGATAGGTTGTATGCTTAAGCTCTTAAACGGTGATACGTGTTTGACTATAAAAGCCAAATACAATGAACCTAAATATCACCAATGCAAAAAGCACAGTCATTTGAATATTTCCAAACATGAAGTGTAGCTATTCAATTGGAGGTGACCTGTAATGCACTGCATTGTCTGTGAATAAAGACCTGGCTCAAGAGAATGTATGTGATCAGTGTTTCATTAATTTAAAAAAGAAACAGATAAAGTATATTTAACATATTTAATTTTATTTTAGAAGAACACATGTTAATTATATTTAATATCTGCCAAACATAAAGTAATTTTACTTATTTGTTAATGTCTTCTAGAAAGATTTTTTTTCTCTTTGGAAACACTATTAGTACCAGATTAATGTCAATCTATTTTCAAAGAATCAACTGTGTTTATTTTAAATATATTTAATCTTTTTATTAGACAGCTCTTTTCTCATATATATTTAGGATAAATGGTTCCAGGAATTTGGCTTCCCTCACTTCAGATTTACTTTGTACTTTAAAGCAATAGATGATTCTTCCATCTTCACTTTTCTGAGTTGTTACATTAACTCTTGGTCCCAGAATGTGCAGTTTGGAGGGACCATTATGATCAACTCCATGCATTAAATCTCCTTCCCTAACCCTGATTTCAAACATTAGGTCCCAGCATGTTTGTCAAAATGTCATAGACCTGGTGATATTTATTGGCCAAACTGCTTCTCTCAGATCTGGAAGGAAATAACACAGAAACCTTCTGTAAGATGGTATATGCCCAACGCCTGGTCACCATTATTGTTCTCTAGATATGGTCTAAGTGGTCCTTCAGAAGTTGCTCAACAAGAAGGCTGTGTGTAAACCTGAGTATACTTCTAACCAGGAGTAATACGTGGCTGTTGATTCTCTGTCATGTGGTTGTTATGCTTTGGGAGGTCAAGGATGCCTTTAAAAGACTGACAGAGGGACTGAAGTGGTGGCTCGGCTGTTACAGCACTTGCCCGGCATGCGCAAGTACTCGGGTTCAAACCCCAGCACCCATGTACACATCTAAGTGTCAGAGCAACGAAAGCCATGTGAAAAACTCAATAAAAATTGATTCTCTCTGTCTCTCTCTCTCTCTCACTGTCCTTCTCTCTCTCTTTAAAAAAAAAAAAAGACTGACAGATACTTGCTATAGAAAAGTGACCGTGTCTGTATCACAGACATTTTTATATATTCCTTCACTTCTTCAGACCCCCAGGGTATGAACATCAGCTCTGAAATGTCTCTATAAATTATGTTAACCCTATACTCACAGCCCAGCCAGAAGCACCAACAAATCTCCTGTCTCAGAAAAAACAAGGTGAAGAAGTTACAAACGTATCTGCCAAAGACAAAAAAAAACCACACATGATGATTCAGGGAACAAGCTCAATATGTGTTACACATTTATTTTAAAAACATATTCAAATTTTGCATTTTTATAATGAATAAATATTTCTTTTACTATAAGACTCCTCTTGTGTCTTCACATAAAACTTTGAGTAAAAGTGTGCTCCCCTAGAAGATATTTATGTGGCTGCTTTGCCTACCACAGCACCACTTAGGATTTCCCAAGGAAACGTGAACCTCTTAAGGCAGAATAAGAGTAAGACAATCATATCAAAGCTTGGACATGAGATACAGAAAATTCCCAAGTCTTCCTCTTACTAGTTGTGTCATATCAAGCAGGTAGTTTTGTGTCTCTGATCTAACCCTCACAGGATATGGTAAAGATTAAATGATGTAGAACATATAATATCCCCAATAAATATTACAAACAGTGTATACTCAATAGATGATAACTATTATCTATTAAAGCCTACAACCATTTCTCTCTTCTACTACTATAAGAGTGGTCAGTACAATGGCAGGTATATAATAAGTGCTTAAGAAAGGATGGTCATGTACTCATGAATTCCTTCATGTTAACTTCTCAGTCTTCATTATACTTGGCCTGTCAGCAACATTTCACGCAGGTAACCTCTCTCTTCTTGTGGTTTGGATAGGGGTTGAACAAATCTACAAGGATTCATGTGTCCTCAGTGTGCTGGTGTTGAGGTGATGGGTCTTTTAAGAACTGAGGCCTAGTAGGAGATTAGTAGGTCATTGGAGGCTTGCCCTTGAAGGGATGAAGGTATTTCTTATGGGACTCTGAGTTAGTTCTCATGAAAGAGAGTTGTTATTATAGTGAGCCCAAGCCCTGAATGTTTCTCTGACTTCTTCTCTGGAAGCAATCTTTTCTCCCTCACCATTATGGTGTCAAAGGAGACCTTGCCAGGGTCAGCGCTATGCTTTTAGATTTTCAGCCTCCAAGACTGTGAGCTAATTCAACTTATTTTCTTTATAAGTACCCAACCTCAGGTATTTCAGTGTAGTAATGAAAAGTGGATTAATATACTCCTCCTTAAAGCATTTTCTTCTCTTGACTTTTAGGATGTGACACTCCAGATTTTTCTTCTTTATTAATAGCTAGTTTTGTGCAGTTTCTATTAAGGCTCCGGAGTGACCTCAGGCTGTCATTGCACCTCTTCTCTCTTCTAATCACACATTTCTCATGATAATCTGATCATGTCTCCTCACTAGTTAAATATACTATATATGTGTGTATATATATGTATGTTGGAAATTTCCATGTATACATACATATGTTGTAAGCATTTCTGACTTCCTACTTGATCTTTCCACTTGGTTAATCAAAAGGCCTTCAAATTTAATACTTTCAAAGCCAAGTCCCTGGTGCATCTCCCTCCATCCCCTAACCTGTTATGATCTTTCTCTTCTTGGTAAATGGCAGCTCTGCCCTTTTTGTGGATCAAACAACAACAACAACAACAAAAAAAAAAAAACTCTAGAATCATTCACAACTGTTCTCTTTCATCCTTCATATTCTACATGGATCTATCAGCATAGCATGATCCTCCCTTCACAACAGATCCAAACCTTCCTTCCCTTCCCTTCATCAACTCCTCTGATCTCAACCACCATTATCTCCCTCCTGGATTATTGCAGGAGCACCATCTTTTTTCTGTGTGTTCATTTACATATTGCTGCATGATAAACTAGCTTGACACAAAATGGCAGAAAACAAGAGCTATTTTAGTATGCTCTGGATACTGCTGGTCAGGAATTCAGAAAAGCCACAGTGGGGACAGCTCATCCCTGCTCTATGACGTCTGGGGCCTCCACTGGGATGACTCAAGTGGCCAGGCTGGAAAAGCGGGCTAGGACCATCCACCTCCAATTTGGATTCCTCACTCCCAAGTGTGGCACCTGAGTTGGAGGGTTGAAGAATGATATAAGCTGGGACTGAACAGGTTTGGAGCAATCTCAAACAAGACAACCAGGTTCTGGGGAAGGGACCATCTGCCCTCTCAATGGGAACAGTATCCAAGAATTCCTGGACATGTTTTAAACATGCCAGGCTCTGCTTCCACCCTTACCCTGCCTTCCAATGCCATCCATAAGACTGTTCTCAATATAGCAACCAATGATATTATTGCAATGAAATTCAGAGCTGCCAATCTCCTGTCCAATTCTTTCCCATGATGGAAAAGAATTGGATTTAGCATTTTGCCCATAGTAAAAGCTAAAATCCTTACATTAACTTTAAGGCCTTGGGGCCTCATTGTTTCTGACTCATCTCCTGTTACTTTCCCTTCAGCTCACTGTTCCTTGAACTGGCTTCTCTTCCAGTCTTTCACCTGTGACATTCGTACTTCCTCTTTCTTAGCTCTGAAATACCTCTCTCGGGATATCCAGAAGGTTCATCCTTTCCTCCTTTCAAGTCTTCACTCAGTATTTGCTCCAGGGGACTTAGAATTACAATCCTTTTTAAAATTGCAAAAAATAATGTAACGAAATGGAATGGAATAAAATAAAATGATGAAATGAGATGAAAAACTTCTTTACTTCCTACTCCTTCCCTGTTTCCCCTGTTTGTTTTCTTTCACATTTAATACCATCTGTGCACACTCACACACACACACAGAATCACATACATGCCTACGCATATACATAAGAAACACACACATATATACTATTTTTTCTTATCTGTTTTCTGCCTCTGCCTCTAGATTATGAGCTCTATTTGGGTAAAGATTTTTGTCTTGTTCACTCATGAATCTTTTGTATCTACACTACAGCCTGTACATAGTAGGTGCTCATTAATATTTGTAGAATGAATAAAAACTACCCATTTTTCATAATCGGTTATTTGAATTCTCTTATTCCAACCTATTCTGTTTATTATTTATATTTATATTTGCTGCCCTGCTCAGATGAACAACTTTCTTGATAACATTCAAGGTATATCACCTCTTGTTAGTTCATTCACAAGTGATCTGACTTTTATCGAAGAATATGGCTACTAACCATAACCTTCTTGGTAAAACTTGCTAAATCACTAGGTTATTTTGTGTGACTAGGGAGCTACCTGCTTTCACAATGTTATTCAGATATTATGTAGAATATAGTCTAAGCCTTGGACAGGGAGCCTGCTATAAACATGTAGACCTTAGTAAAGAAAATGAAAGTAGAAATGAAACATTATTTATTCATTCCAAAGGTTCTTATTACCTCTTAGAAGAAGATGAAATATGCTTGGATTAAAGGGGAAAATGCCTAATCCCTCAGGGCCTATTAGCCTGTCATCAGGTATTAATAAACGTCTGCATTTTAAGAGTTGAATATCTAAGAAGGCAATGCAATCTATTTTCCAACTAATGATTCCATATTTGAGATAATTTTCTAAATTTTACTTAATAAAATTGTCTGTTGCATTTCATGCTAACAATTTTAGAATTACTGATTTATCTGGTCCTCAACTAACCTTATGAGGTTAAAGTATTTCTATGTCCATTTTCTAGGTGAGTAAACTGAGCCATACCAAAGTTACTTGACTAAATATCTAGTCAGCAGTGCAGGCTAGTCCCAGGCTCTGTGTTTTTATCACTAAATAAAATGACTTTTCTCCAGCATTTTATTGTGAACTTTTATTAAAGAACTAAAAGAATTATATAGGAAATATTTACACATCTCACCACCCACATTTTGCTATATTTTTATCACATTTACCCATCTATCCTTCCCTCTATCCATCCATCAATACATATACTTTATTCGTTTAAAAGAAAATTATAGGTGATCATACATCAGTGGTAATTTCAGCAAATACCTTCACAGAGATATAGATCAACATTTGGAAATAGTTATAAATGACAGAAGGGTACAATACTAGGATCTCACCACTGGTTTTACATTTTGTCAAATCCTGTTATGGTTTGGATGTGAGGTGTACCCCAAAAGTTCCTGTATTGATATAGAAATATACAGAGGTGAAATGATGAGATTATTATAGAGCTGTAATCAGCCCACCCCAATTTGAGAGCCCCGATGTGGTAGAAATTATAGGCAGGAGGGAAGAGATGCATCCCTGGAAGCATGCCTTCGAAGGGTCCATCTTTCCTGCAGCCCCTCCCCACTTCTTTCTGCTTCTCACAAGCGCATCTGCTTTTCTCTGTTACACTCTTCCACCATGATACTCTGCCTCACTAAGACCCAAAGCAATGGAGTTGGCGGACCAGGGACTGAAACCTCTAAAACCATGAACCCAAAATAAACTTTTCCTCCTCTAAGTTATTTTTTTCAGGTATTTTTGTCTCAGCACTGAAAAGCAAGCTAACACATAAACTGGTCATGACTGTGACTAACCTGACCATTTGATTCAGAATCTTTTAGAACTGATTTGTGGGAAAAGTTTGGAAAAGTTTGGAGAATCAGGCTAGAGATGCCTTAGAATGTTGTAAATGGAACTTTGGGTGATCCTGGTAGGAGCTTAGGAGACCAGAATGCAGACAGGAATTTGAATAGTAAAGACTGTGTTCATGGGATTTCAGAGGGGAATGAGGACTCAGCTGGGAATGAGATTAGAGGTCATTCATGTTACATTATGGCAAAAAAAAAAAAGTTATCTATATTTTGCCCGTGTCCTGAGACACTCTGTGAAGCAGAATTTGAAAGTAATGGACTACTGAATCTGGTGGAAGAAATTGCATGGTAGCACAGAATTCAGGAGGTGGCATGAATATTGCTGGCAGGATTTAGCCAGGTTTCCTGTGAGAATCAGGAGCAAAAACCAGAGCAGAAGGATTTTTTAAATTTGCAGTTTGGCCAGAAAAGGGCAGATAACACTGAAGGCAAGAAAGGTGTGTTTGTTGAAGAAATTACAGCCACTAAAGAAACTAATTATCTTACACAGAGGCAATAGGAAATAAGTTTTGAGGGCATCTCAAAAATTGGCACGACTATCCCCATCACAGGCTCAAGGGTGTGCACAGAGTGGCCTACAAAGTTTCATCATGTTCATGCACCCAGCACTCAAAGGCCACAGCAATCATGGTCCCAGGGGATCTCAGTTACTGCTTGAGTTGGCATTTTCCATGTGGTGGAGGTTCTGCAGGAATGCAGGATGATACAGTTAAGAGGGTCATGAAGGTTTCCTCCAAAATGTCAAAGGAAGCCTGGGCGGCCAGGGAAAATGTAGCAGATTTGGAATCTCTGTAGGCTGACCCTGAGAGAGTGATGCATGGAGCTGTGAGATTGAAGCCGAAGCTAAAATTGAGACCCCCAAGAATTAAAAGATGCCGTTAAAATGAATTGTCTGCAAAGGACAGCTGTTGGCTACAGAGAGTTCCAGGCTGAGAGAGGCCATGAGCAATGCTACAAGCAAGACCAAAGGGGAAGGGCTACCTAAGCCCTTTAGAGACCATATCTTGCCACCTTGTGCCAAGAAGTAGGATTTGTAGCTGCAGAACTTGTTTTCCTAGCTGGGTTTTCCAGTCTAGTTTTAGTCCCATTCCTTCTTTCTATGTCCCTATTCCTCCCTTTGGGAATGGAAATGTTTGCTCTGTGCAACTGCATATTGAATAAATGTTTACCTTGCTTTTTATTTTTATAGGGAACACAGCCAAGAGTCTCAGAGGAGACTTTGAACTTAGACTTTTGGGCAATGTTGTAACTGTTAAGACTAAGTGGATTCTTAGAGATGAATTAAATGCATTTTTCACTGTGACATAGCATGAACTTTTGGGGGTCGGGGCAGAATGTTATGGTTTGGATATAAAGAATTTCCTCAGAGCTCTTGAGTTAACACTGAAATATTCAAAAATGAAATGATTAGATAATGTGAACTGTGACCTAATCAATTCACCCTAGTTTGAATGGACTAACTGGGTGGCAACTGTTAACAGGTGGGGCTTTACTAGAGGAGGTGGATCATTCAGGGCATGCCCTGGGTGGGTTCATCTTCCCTGCAGTCCTTTTTCTTCTCTTTTTCTGCTTCCTGGCCACCACAAGCAGAACAGGTATCCTCCGCTGTGCTCATCCACCATTGACTCCTGCCTCACCTTGGGCCCAGAACGATGGAGTCAGCTGACTCTGCACTGAAGACTCTGAAACTATGAGCCCAAAATATCCTTTTCCTCTTCTAAGTTGCTCTGTCAGATACCATGGTCACAGTGATGCAAAGATGACTAAAACATATTCCCAAATCAAAGCCCACTGTAAGTTACAAACTCCTCTTTATTTTTTTTTTATTTTTTTTTATTTTTTGAACAACCTTACATGATTTTAACAAAATAATATAAAATGTGTATAAAATGTGTAAATATTTTGGATATTGCAATTATCTCCAGAAGTGCCCCCCCAATTACCCTCCCTTATCCCTCCCTTCCCTTTCCCTTTATAACTCTAAAAAAAGATATTAGATTATAAAGCATTACATCTTATCTGGG